>PXOD01000081.1:0-70317 GCA_003012165.1 Paramyrothecium roridum | reverse complement strand
CCCCCCCCCCTCGACCCGTTTGTCGTCGGCCTGTCTACCTTGCGCACCTGGTGAGTTAGCCGTCCCAACTTCAGGGACCAAGAGTGTCTAAGGTAATCCAATCCTTCGAACCATCTTGGCCTATGAGCTGAAACTCTCATTCTCCAAACAGCTCACCTCTCCCTTCCTTGAAGTTTTCCCACCGCCATTATCCGGACGATCCCGCCAGCGCCGTTGACGAACCAACCCCGTCAACCCCGACTGGAGAAAGTCCCTGGCCTCCGGAACATTTATTCAGTTAGCTTCCTTGCTGACGCTGTAGCGCCGCGTTCCTGACGTCCACCCACCCCATACGCCTCCATCTCGACCACGCCCTGGCCTCGCTCGTCTTCATTCTCGTCCTCTTGCCTTCTTCTTCTTCCACGCATCCCGTCATGCGCCGCTGACCAAGGTCCTCACCATGTTCTCCAACTTTACGAACATTGTCCAGAAGGCACAGCAGCTTATCGACCCCACCCAGGGTCTGAACCTTTCCAGCTCCGACCGCAATCCCTCCAAAGCCTCCCTGTTCCAGGGCCAATTCCGCCTGCCGGCTTCTCAGACGCCTCTCTACGAGATCAATGCCGAGCTTACTATTCCTCCTGCCAATGTGACCCAGGGCGACCGCGATCATGAGCGGGGGTGGCACTATGCCGGCAAACTACATCTTTCAGAGGCCTACATGTGCTTCTCCACCACTCCTTCAAGCTTTGCCCAGACTGCCAGCACATCGACCTCATCCGCATTCACAGGCCAGACCAACGGTGCCGGGCCTAGCGGCAACGGCTTCACTTTCCCGCTCTGCGCCATCCGGAGGGTCGAGAGGTTGAACAGCCAAAACTTCCAGGTACATCCCTCCATTTTGCGCTCCGAGGCAACCTCCCAGCGGCTAACCCCTTCATCAGTTCGCCCTCGCACTCACGACTTGGAACGGACTTCTCGCCGACAGCACGAAAGATAAGGACAAGGACGCTGGAAAGGACAAGAAAGATGCTAGGGAACAACGAATCACAATCCACTTGGCCGGCTCGCGGCAAGCATGCGAACGATTTTGCGATGGACTAAAGAGGGGCCTCCGGGCTGGCGTCGGCAATGTCGGCAAGCTTCGCAAAGTTGTGGCCGAGTGTTACTCTGAACATCTCTTGCGGACCGATGACAAGAAGGCCGCCGATCCCCCCGACGCTGGCTTGGGCATGGTCTTCCGGTATCCTGGCGACCCCAAGAAGCTGCGTGATAGGGCCAAGATGCGCCTCTGGGCCGAATATCTGCGAGACAATGGTAGGAATGTCACCCTTCTCCGCCAGCCCACTTTCCACAAGCTCATCCGCGTCGGACTCCCCAATCGCTTGCGAGGCGAGATATGGGAGATCACCTCTGGTTCCATCTACTTGCGCCTCGAGAATCCTTCTCTCTACTCGGAGACCCTAACCAAGTTCGAGGGCCAGGAGTCGCTGGCTATCGATGAGATCGAGAAGGACTTAAATCGAAGCTTACCCGAATACCCCGGTTTCCAGAGCGAGGATGGCATTGGCCGCCTGCGCCGCGTTCTCACAGCCTACAGTTGGGTTAATACCGACGTCGGTTATTGTCAGGCCATGAACATTGTGGTGGCAGCCTTGCTTATCTACATGTCTGAGTCGCAGGCCTTCTTTCTGCTCTCTGCACTTTGCGACCGGCTGGTTCCGGGATACTACTCGACAACGATGTACGGCACACTTTTGGACCAGAAGGTCTTCGAATCGCTTGTGGAAAGGACAATGCCAATCCTTTGGGAGCATTTGGTGAAGAGTGATGTGCAACTTTCGGTGGTATCTCTACCCTGGTTCTTGTCGCTATACATCAACTCCATGCCCCTGGTATTCGCCTTCCGTGTACTGGATGTCTTTTTCGTGGAAGGACCCAAGGTCCTGTTTCAAGTTGGCTTGGCCATCCTGCGCATCAATGGCGAGGAGCTTCTTGACGCGGCAGATGACGGCGCTTTCATCTCTGTTCTCAAATCATATTTTTCGAAACTGGACGAATCGGCTCATCCCAAGTCCGAGAATCCAAAGCTGCGAGCAGTGACGCGTTTCCAAGAGCTTATGGTTGTGGCCTTTAAAGAATTCTCCGGCATCACTCACAGCAGCATTACAGAACTGAGGTTGAAGAACAAGGATACTGTGCTGAGCAACATTGAGAACTTTGCCAAGAGAACGGCAATTCGTAACCTTGGGCCTGACAGCAAGCTACTCAGCACGGAAGAGCTGGGCTCGCTCTATGATCGGTTCTACAACATACTCTATGAACGCCAACAGCGAGATCTTATGATTCAAGAGGAGAAGAAGCGCAGAGCCAAGTCAAGTAGAACCCGTGCCAACGAAGTCTTCTCAAACACACAGAGTCAGGTTGAGAAAGGACGAGTCGGCCTTGGCCCTAGTACCAGTCTCATGGACTATGACGCCTTCCGCGAGTTCCTTGCAAGTATCGCTAAATGGGCAGTGTCGGATACCGATAACAGCCAAGCGAGATTGACCAGCCCTAGAAGGCCGGACATGTTGTCTCCCTGGGGTGCTGGGGCTGAGCCGGCCGAGCACGAGTTCCTCCAGCGCCTTTTCAAGAAGTGGGATGTCGATGGTAGCTCGGCACTCACTCTCCAAAATGTTGTTACCGGCTTGGCAAGGATTAAAGGCAAGCGTGACATAATGGGCATCATTACGTACTTTTTCGAGCTTTACGATGATGATGGCGACGGCAGAGTTGATCGAGAAGGCATCTTGCGCATATCTGAGGCCTTACTGTTCCTCTCGCGTCGTGGGCTTGAAGGCTCGCTGAGCCCTGGTGCTTCTAGTCTAAGTCTGAGCAATGACGCGGCCAGCCCCCAAGACTCACAGAACAACCTTCCCATTGGCATCTCGGTGAACGAGCGCTTCCTGGGCAGTGTGAGCGCATTCATTCGACGATGCTTTGAGTACGCAGATGCGGATCACTCTAGTAATCAAGATGCCAAGGTCTCATCCACGTCTAGCGAATCGGCCGATCCGGATGCCTTCGCCATCGGAGACGACGAAGATGATGAGGAAGAGGAGGATCTTCTTGAACTTGATTCGCCAACGGCGACTCCTACGAAGGCTAAAAAACCAGCTCTACTGTCTCCTGACTCGACTCAAGAATCAAGTTCGGGCGAGGGCGACGAATCACGTCGTCGGGCATCCAGGGCGAAATCGGAAGCTGCCAACGCCGCCCTTGATCCCGCACACCCACTCCATATTACGCTTCCCACCTTTCGAATGGTGGTTCTGGCCGATGAGCTCCTTGAGCAGTTCTTTGAATCCTCGTTCCCGACCTCATTCCACGTCATCGAGGGCTACCAAACCCCCAGTCAGGCTTCAGCCGGCCCCTCACTCACAACTTTCTCAAGCCTTGGCTTTGGCGCACGACCGCCAGTACCGGTTCCCACTGCTCCATCTGGGGCCGGACGTGGCCTGCGGGGCGTTCTAGACAATATCGTTACCGATGGCATGCGTATGGCCACGGAGGTACGAAGACGCATGGAAGAGGCTCAGAAGGAGCTGGAGAAGAACGCACTGCCGAACCAGAAGCAGGATGATGACGAGGAGGATGATGACGATATTGGGGCCGCCGTAGGCGTAAGAAGCGGCCCAAGCGGTGGCAGCACTGACATGGAGCGTCGATCTGTGAGGAGCTCAGATCGAGATCTTCTGGATGGCGCAGACGCAGAAGCAGGGGCTTCAACCAAAGAACCCAGCCCAAGTCTACTAGATGCGGACCCTCGGGATGGTAGAGGACGCTCTGGGACAGGAGCTTCTACTTCTGCCACTGGAGTGGTAGAGTTTGAAGGGTGAGCTGGCAGCGTTGAAACAGCAGGAAGTTGTTTTCTGCATGACTAATAGAAAGATAGCCAGGGGCGAGCATGTAGATGGTTAAAGTGTTCCTGGAATATGTACGATGTGGCAAGACTTTTCAAGACGGACAAGATGCATACCCAATCTAATGGGCATGGATGTTTTGGCGTAGCGTTGAATTTGAGATTGCATCTACTGAATGCTCAAAAAAATACATTGACTTTCAAGGACTCGAAATGTTCGCGGCTCACTGAAGTCGAGAAGGACTGGTGAGCGATTGTATGAAAGAAGGATGAAGGTGCGTTTGGGAACTTTATGCATCTGAACGTCACCCAACGTCTTAAAAGAGGCCACGCACACCAGGCCTCCAAATCCGCCAGGATTCAAGCGAGCCTGCACTCCCACACTCTTCAATCCTATGAACAGAGCCAGCTTTACGAACTGGTGTGCCCCAAGTCCAAGTACGCCAACCCAGTCGACTCTGGCACAGGGCAGGCCGAGGTTGTGGCTAGACAACCATCATAGAAGATGCCGGTCGTCTTTCAGGACGTTGCACTGTTTGCTCGCCCACCGTTCTGGTCTGCTGCCCCTTTATGCTGTTGTTTGACGGCGTCTACGTCCATCGTCCCACGGGGTTCACCTAACGAAATACACTTGAAACAGCACTCGCCACGAATTCTCGATGGACATCGATAGAGCTAGGTTCTTGGGCCAGCATCTGGGCTTTCCTTTGCCGTTGTCTCATGGCTTTCCTGGCGGGTAGAAGGGGCAAGTTTCGTGTCAAAAAGTCGCCATGGAATTGTGAAGTTCCGTTTCAGTTCCTTGTCCCTCCTCTTCTGTTGCTCAGCCTCGGCATCCTCGCGCTCCTCCCGCTGGAAGTCCTCCAGGTTCTGAATCAAGAGCCACTGTAGCTTTTTCGCCCTGGACTTTTCCTGCTTTCCCTCCCGCTTGAGCTCCTTGCCCGCCTGGTACTTCTTCCACGCCCTCTTGCGGGACCTCTTGGAGCACTTTTCGAATTTCTTGCGTTGCCGCTCGACGTTCCAGGCGGCGATCTTCTCGAGGACCTTTGTCTGTGGGCTTGATGGGGGGACATCGTAGCAGAGGACGGAGGAGTACGTTTCCAGATGCTTCATGCAGCGTTCGTGGGCTGTCATGTTAAGCGTGTCTTCTACGAGAGGAGCGATGAGGGGGTCGTCAGTCGGTATGACCAAGGACCGCATCATCTTCTTCGTGTTGACCAGACGTGCGTGTAGTTTACGAGGGTGGAAGTATTCCTGGTTTGCTTGCTTCAGGAAGTTGTTGCACCGAGTCACAATGAGCTGGTAGCTCACACCAATGGCAGCAAGCTCAGCAAGGGCGGCGAGCCCGTCGGCTCCCTCAAAGGGGATAAACCCGATCCCGATGGAGGCCAGCTGCAGGAATATGGCTGAGGCAGGTGGGTTGCTGAGGATGTTTATGTTGTCGATGAGTGCTATGAAGCTTTCCAAGGTGACGGCATGGTGAGCCAGCTCCGGCGGCCACGCGCGAACAAGGGGCGAGATGATTTCTGTGTTGAGGCGTGGTATGATGACTGGTTTTGGAAGCGGTGGAAGGCTGTCGGGGACTGGCCCTTGTGCCTTGAATAAGGCAGCGGCGTGTTGAAGGAGAAGCTTTTCGACTGTAGCGTCCTGGACAGCAGTCTGAGCCTGTTCGATTTTCAGAGGTGTTTCTGCTTCTGTCAAGGTTGAAGTCGATGCTGGCGTTAATGCGACATCGTGGTTGGCAGATTTGATGTGCACACTCGGTTCACTCATGGGTTTGAGATTGTTTGGCGTCTTTGGGCACGGTTCCTCGACTGCAGCGTCCGAAAGCGCAATACTTTCGTGGCAAGGGAGTATTGGTTCCGATTGGACGCCAAGTTTCAAAGACTTGAACAAGTTGGAGAGTGGTCCGGCTGATCGAGCCTGGGTCGAGGTATGCGCTGGCAATGTCTCCAATGCTGGAGGCGCTGTTGCGACAGAAGCCATATTTGCAGATGCCTCAACTGGCTCAATTCCCAGTTCACTTGTAACAGATGGCTAGATATAAACCACTGTCAAGCGAAGGCATGAAAGAGGGCGCGGCATGAGCTTGATAAAAGGCTGCCTATGCGGTGGTCGCGAGACCCTGCAGAGCCACGGCCCGGGTTGGAAGAGCATGGTGCTCAGCTAAAGCCCCGAGGGCCGCACGTGTTTGGTATAGGCCGTGGATATGGATGCAGATTATTGTCAATATGACAAGAGCAGGAAAGCCAGCCCATGACAGCCGCAATGCGTGAGTGCATGGGCAGGGCTGAACAGGGGAGGCCGGCCCAGACCCACCTTCGTATCTCGCGATGCTGTTCGATTGGGCAGAGGTCATTCAAGGAAGGGGATGCTTCGATGCTTGCAATACCGAGCTGGCCATTTCTAGATGGATGGAGTGAAGAGCACGTTGCCGCGGCCATTGCCAGCCGGGTGGAAGTTGTATAGAACGAACGGAGTTGCGAGGCAGTATCTTCTTCCCAGTGCGCCCTGGACGAAAGAAGCAATTGAGCGAATAGGCTTGCCTGAGCTTCTTTGGCATTGATGCTATAGTCGGAGGTGTCAATGACCTTTGTTTCATGCGTTATTCAATAGACCATGACAGTCTCACCCAAAGACTTGCGGCTGTGCTGTGGTGGTTGGGTTACAACTTGTGTTGGTGCTGGACATACATTGCATCCCGTGAATTATGGGTCTAATTCAAGAACGTATAGGCGTCTTCCGGTATCTAAGAGATGTAAGAGACTAAAGGATTGATGAAACCCGGTGCATTATAAGAAACATCATATTACTCGTTGTTTGGTGCGAGGCAGGCTAAGGGTTCCTCTACCTTGTAGAATCTTCAACGCCGTGTACCGCCACGATAATAATTCGGGGAATCTATTGTATTGTGCTGAAGCTGCAAGAAGCTGCCCGCTCGCCAAAGTTACCATTTCGCACGGTTCAAATCGACGATGGACAGACTGCATATGCAAGCTGTGCGTCGATGGCAGATTAATGAGGCAGGATTTACTTCCGATTATCAAACAAGGTTTCCGTGTTCCCCGCCTCCGCATAACTTACTTGGACTGACTTGACATCATCCCCAAACCACCTCGTCCTCATGTTACCTACTGCTTGTATAATTGACGTGAGCAACAGGCAGGCATTGGAAACGGACCCGGAATCGTCAAGACGCAACTAACATATGTATACTATACGCGATCGGTGATAAAGAAATGTCTCCCATCCTGGTCATTGGGGCGACTCGTGGTCTCGGGGCCGAACTCGCCAAGCACTACGCTTCCTCTCCTGGCCATCTGGTCTATGGCACGACCAGATCAAGTGATGCTCCCGACGGATTCCCCCTCGACATCAAGTGGCTCCCAGAAATCGACCTTATGAAGCGAGACGTCGGCGACACACTTGTCAGTCTGTTGGGCGCTTCAAAGCCATTGTCTGCCGTGGTACGCATCTGATCATCAACACTCATGCGCCATAGAGCCCTCTTGGTCCCGGCATTGGTTGACCTATGCTGTGCAGTTCATTTCTGCCGGTTACTTCACGACGGAGGACTTTGGCGCGGAGAAAGGTCCCAACTGGGAAGAGGAACAGCGCATGTACACAACCAGCTCCATTGCGCCCGTCTTTATCGTCCACCGCCTGGCCAAAGCCGGCTTGTTGCAGCAAGGGAGCAAAGTGCTCCTCGTTTCCTCCGAAGCCGGCAGCATCACGTTGCGGCACGAGGAAGAAGGGGGCGGCAACTATGCTCACCACGCCAGTAAGGCGGCGCTCAACATGGTCGGCAAGCTGCTAAGCCTCGACCTCAGGGAAAAGGGCGTGGTGGTTGGCCTGGTCCACCCGGGCTTCATGCGTACCGACATGACGAGAGGTGTGGGATTCGACAAGTTCTGGGATGCCGGCGGTGGTGAGACCCATTCCAGTCCAGCCCAAGACACACCTATGACTAACCTCTGCAATGCAAAACGACAGCCATTGCACCAGACGAGGCTGCGAGGCTGCTGGTAGAATGGACGGATAAGCTTGACATGTCAAAATCTGGTGAGCTTTGGGCTCCCAGGGGAGCGAGTAAGTCTCCACAACCAGTTCTCACGCTTGACGATACTGATGCAACATGCCGCAAAACACAGGGGATATTGGAACAGCAGAGACAGTGCTCGGCAGCAATCTACCTACTCCTCTGAAACTCCCTTGGTAGCGTGGCCATGAGGTCATAGGGTCATGGTCAGTGTTGCGGGCCATTTCCTCGCGGTGGTGGATAGGAGTAAATTCCACAGAAGTGGTGAGACTGCAACGGCCAGGCGCACGTGCGGCTCAGAGTGTACCAGAGGCTCAACATGTTGAAATTGAAGCAATTTCCCCGAATTGGGATGAACAGCTTGCTCACTAAAGGGTAATTGTAGTGAGCCCTCGATCAGAGGCTAGCCGCCCAATGGGGCCTTTCGTTGTCGCCAGCCCACATGCCATCGCCAACCCGGGACCGGCCTGCCCTAGGTGGGTACAGCATGTTCAGGGTCTTTTGCGCGGAGAGAGGTCTTCAAGTTTCTGGATAAGTAACACGACCAAACAGTTGAGAAAGGAAGGTGGTTCTTGGCTGATTCCTCCCGAGGAGCAACCAAATTTCCTTAGAATGGAGAGCACGCGGCGAGCCTCCCGCTTCGGGCCTTCAACAGGTGGGAACGCGACAGGGATCATGAACAGGACCCTAGAACGGCAGCTACTCCATTTCCCCTTTGAGCATTTGTCGGTGGGTGGACCTGTGGAGGGTTCTACAGGAGGGAAATAGGGCAGACCCAGGGTTCTCTGGATGGGATGGGATATTCGGCGTTGCCCAACTGAGTGAAAGCCCAGTGCTAGCCTGGCTGCGGTAAGGTTGGCATTGGCATTATAAGAGATGATAGGGGGCAATTAGGAATATTGGGGAACAAAGGAAAATGCTACCTGCTGGATATTGAGGAGGAACCACCTGTGGAACTGGTGGACGCAGCATATCATATCTGATTCTGCCCGCCTCAATCCTGCTGCTCCACTGCCCGCGCTGCCCTCCAGGTTGGACTGAACGGGTAGTGCAGAGTAGGGGTCCCTGAGATAGTTGACTTGTCATTTGGGCTCGACAACCTGGCGGTCCTTTGTCACTGTCGAGACTATTCCCTACAATCGCACAGATGAACTATCTGGTATTTCCCACTCAATCTGAAGCCTTCTCTTCCATCTTCCATCTCCCACCAGCCAGGTGCCCCCTGTCCACGAACTGCGACGTCCGTGCGTGCAAAAGAGATGGGACCAAAGGCCTGCCCAAGTTTGTGCCAGCCATGCTCGATTCGTGATGGTACTTGATTTGGTGTGCAGCCGAGGCGGGGACAATTTAAAGGAGTCGGCGCCACTCAGTCCAGTCACCGCTTTCGTGATACGAGCCCGGGCATATTACTGTGTGTCTAAGATTTGGGATCTGATTAAAGATCGGTGACGAGCCAAGCCAAGCCCAGCCATGTTGCATGTTGCTCGCGTACCAGTCTCAAGTTTCCGTTTGCGGTACAGTACTTCAGCTTCGGTCAGGGACCCGGACCGGATTTCAGTCCAGCATCACGATTGCCGTTGATGGGGCCGATCTAACACATCTGTATCATAGGCGACATGGACTACATTGAGCATTGTTTTATTTGATGATCAAACTCTCTCCCCCATTTCCCCTAGTCGCTTTCGCATGAGTAACGGGACAGGAGCGCCCATGCCCCGTTGTGCTAGACATTCTGGCGTCTTGATTCAGGTGGCTCTCAGTAAGGCGCGAGCCAAGGCCGGCCGCTTTCGTTCCCGGGCCACTGCAGTAAACATGCCTGCGCCATGCCAACCAGGTGCGTACAACAATGAGCGGCCTCGTCATCAAGAGAGTTGCTCGATAGAGGCGGTACCTGGGTACGGGATTCGAGTTACTTACGATCCGTCGACTTTAAGGTAGAATGCCTGATGTACCTCACCTAAGGTACCTTACCAAGCGGTTGGCAAAAAAACCCGGACTGCAAAACAACTAATCCACTTAACAAATTATACATTAGGCGGCAACTCCTTACTTAATATCACACGTTAAATATCATAAACAAAAATAATAGAAACTTATCAAAAAGAGTTAAAGATAGGAAATTTACTTTAAACCTTTTCTTGAAATTTTCTAAGATTTTCCTGCTAGTATTAGCGAAGAATTGTATTTTGCAGTCCGGTTTATTTTGCTCACCACTTGCTTGCCTACCCTTGGCTGCCGCAAACAATTTCTGTTTGCCACGGTACCGGCACATCTTGGCATTGCACAAAGTCCAGAAGAGGAGACATCCCGGACGATTACAGCGCGACGCTCGAGTGGCCCTTGAGCGACACAATATTGACGAATCCGCAAGCGTAGAGTCATGTTTGGCCTTTTTATTATACAACAGTTTACCACGCGCAAGGGACGGCTGTCTTCCGCTCTGTACCTTACCTCAATTGACCTAACTTCCCTTAGCTTATGCGTTCTGGACCCTCTGGGTACGAAAAGAAACATGGAGCTAAAAGGGACCTTCCCCCTGGTCATGCAACCATCCGTTCCCGCCCTATAATTAAGGTACCTTGTCTCTTAGGGTAGCAGCCAGATTGAGGGGTACATTGGGCCGCAGGTCGCTCAGCACGCTTTTTACAGGTGTTGGGAAACTGCTCGAAGGGGGGGTCGCACTGCTGAAGAACCGCCGCACCACGGCGTGCAGTCCGTCAAGGTAGGTACCTAGATAGCCTGTACCTTGGGTACATTTGACCTTTGGCTGTACCACCTGCTGGCGTCCCCAATTACCTTAACTTACCTTCCCATCTTCTTCCGTCGGCCACTCTCCTCTTTCTCCTTCTCGGATATTTCTTCTTCTTCTCTCTTCCCTTTCCCCTTGTGTTTGTTTGCTCTCTGTGCGCTTGAACTTCACGTATCGCCTCCAGGGCGCCTCTTCTTAGCACCTGCGGCTGATCGTTGTCGTTGCCGGTCCTCCTTCCTCCCAGTATTCCTTCCAGCTCCACGTTTCGCCCTGCGCTACAAAGCCTTCCACTAGCGAGAACCCTCCGCAGACTTGATCCTTGCTCCCTTGGCACCACCATTGCCAGCCCTCGCCGACAGCAGGACCTTTTACCGCTCAGCTCCATTTTAATCCATCATCCATCCATCCACCTTCTGCCGAGCTCCGTTGCGTTCTCCCACTCTACAATTATCCTCGCCCGCAACCATCGTTTGCGTAGAGTGCTCGCCATTCACGTTGCATCACTACACCGAGCGCGTCCAGAAAACACGCGTCTTTTGCATACTTTTACCCGTTTGCGAGAACCTAAAGAGTATCGCACCGCCCTATATTGGCCCGTGTCCATTATTGGCCCTTGCACGACCATCCGACAAGCAATCATCTCTGACAATTCAGGCCCGCATTAACGCCCCGAACCTTACCCTGCCTTGATCATCATTCAAAGCAAACCGAGAAAAGGGGGAGGGACAAGAAACCCAAATCAACCTTTGAAACAGCGCTCGAAGGCTCCCATTTTCGCGAGCATTTCCAAGTTCCTCTGAAACGCCTTGGTCTACCGCCTCTCGCCAAGACATCCAACATCTCTTTACCATCCCTATTACCCCGCGGGCTCAACGTACGGCTTTCAGTGGCTCCCGAGTTGCCGGCCATTCACGTACTCATCCTGCAGATCATATACGGACAAATTGCCCGTTTAACGAGACCACATCATCCACAGTTTTTCGCTTGTTCCACAACACACGTGTCGCCGTTGGAACCAAGCCCAGCAGCACGCGCGCTGCCGGTACGCGAGCTCAATACCCCTTTTTTCTGAACTGCGCTTCGTAGCTAGTCAGTCAGTCTGGCTCGCGCCTAAACTGCCGAAGCGGAGATCCCGTCTGCTATTTGGTGGCATGACGCTAGGCCTGGGGTCTTCTGCCACAGGAATTTAACCCCCCAACTCCTTCCCCTCCAGCGCACCCTCGACTGAGAAACACCATCTTCCGCGCGTCCCCCTCGTACTCACCAAAATGTCGGCCAACGATCCCTTTCTGCAGCTGGGTAAGTAAAGTCTTGCTCCCAACTGGTCCCCCTTTTTATCCCATATTCCCGCGACGTCTGTGGTCCTATCAATGCGGGCCACTCAACAAATGGGCCACCCCTTGACCGGGATTTGATACCGCCAGACTGAAGGCTAGCTTGAGCCAAGGTAAAGGGGAAGCCAGCCGGACCGCCCAAAACATCTGCATTGTTGGCGATCCACTTATCCAGTGGCCCAACTCCATATCGCGGAGGAAATTGTCTTGTTTCAGGTTTTCCTTCTCATCGTCATGATAACGTGTTGCCTTGGTCCGATCATTAACTGATACTTTGGCTCGTACCCAAACAGATCAGCAGTCCGTTCGATCGTCCGGCTTAAGTCTGAACCTTTCCTCCAACAACCCTTTTCGCAATCGAGCTGCTTCACCTGCCAGCCTCGATAGCCCCAAACCACCAGTTTCCCCCTTCGATGATCCCGACCCCGCGCCTCCTCGACCCGTCTCGCGAAATCCATTTCTCGATCACACGCAGCAGCTACCAAAGCCCTCTGGCATAATGTCGAACCACTCCGAAACCAAGTCCCTCTCCGCTGAGGAGATTTTTGTTAGTAACCCAGGCCGCAAAGTCTCTGTCTACACCGGTGGCAAACGATTTCACAAGGCAGTGGTCGGAAGAGGCTAACCAACATGTTCCCTCAGAATTCTCTCACGCTTGACGACAAGCCAATTCAACTAAGTAAACCAGGCAACCCTCCACCACCGGGACGGGCGCCCGATCGACCTCCACCAGGCCCTCGTCGTGGGGAGAATGTGCCTCCTGGTGCTAATGGGAACAGACATCGCCCGACCAGGTCACAGGAGGAGGCATTGAGAGCCCGCAAGGCGCAAGGCTCTGGCGGCCCTCCAGGCCCATCCAAGTCGCCCCAGCGGAAGCCAGTGCGACGTGCGCGACGAAACTCGGACACGTCACTCCTAGATTTTGATGCGCAACCCTTGACTGAGGAAGAAAAGAGAATGATTGAGGCCAGACGCCGTGAGCTTGCTCGCCGCGAGCGCGGACAGGCTCCTGAAAGCCGCGAGCCACGTGATCGTGAGCGTGATCGCGAGCGTGATCGCGAGCGTGAGCGCGAGCGCGATGCAAAGGATAGAAAGGAGAAGAGCAGCAAGACAGGCAAACCCAGCCGCAAACTCGACATCATCGATCAGCTCGATGCCACAAGTATCTATGGTACTGGTTGTATGTGCATTCCCCCTATTTGTACCCGCGCGGCATGAACCAACTAACTTGTGAGAAGTATTCCATCACGATGGACCTTTCGACGCTCTTAACCCGCACCGGAATCGACAGAGTAGTCGACGCGCTCCAATGCAAGCCTTTCCTAAGGATTCTCTCAACAACTCTCTGGGCGGGGCGGGTCCGCTTAATTCGACAGCCGATCACTCAGCTTTCATGGGCGTTGGAAACGAAGAGGCGTTTCGAGACTTTGCGCATTCTGGACGCAACAAGAGCCAGCGTCCCGAGATCTTTGATCCCATATCGAGGGGCAAGGTTTATGGTGACGATAGCTACGGCTTAGGTGCATCAACCTTCTTGGAAGGAACGCCAGCTGCCAGGACAGCTATCGCTCGGCACCAGGCGGAACAGGCCCAGGATGCTGTGGAGACGGGATTGCAGCGAAAGAAGTCTTTGGCTCAGCGAATCCGACATATTAACAAGGGCCCGCGAGACTACCCATCCGGCCGCATCACGAATCCCGAGGGCGTCTATAACAAGCGCTCGCCTGATCCACAAGTTTCTAGCAGCGGTACTGGTCAAGAGGCCAATCCATTTTTCTCGGAGTTCAGCAAGGGCGAGGATAGTATCAGCGTCCAGCCTCGACAGGGCGCACTGTCCCCTGATCAGCCTCCCCCTAGGCCTCGACGTACCTCGGGGGGCGGGCCGCTGGAGCGACGGGCAACCACGGACGCGACAATGACGCTCGATGAGGCTCCACCCAAGCCCACGGGCCTTCTTGGGCGAATGAAGAGCTTGAAAGGGCCAAGGAAGCCCCGCAATGTTGAAACTGCTGCTGCTCCCGGGACGGCACTATAACGAACCCGAAGCTTGAGTTTACGAGACGCGGTCAGGACCAGGAATGCGTAACGGGGGCGAATGGTGTTGGGCTATGAGGGATGACGGAAAGAGCGTTCAGGTTATTGGCATTATTGGAGTCATTGTGTACAAATACCCTACCAGTGTGTGAATCAGCAGGGTATCGTAAAGAAATGCATCGCCTCGCCAAAGAGGATTGTAGTGAGAACACAAGCAGAGTTACTCGTTATCGTACCTTGTATGGATGAATAAGATTCCATTTCGCTCATCTCGGGATCAGGTAGACATGGTAGATTGTAACAGCGTGCCAGCATTTGAACTGGTCAACAAGGTGAGGTGGGTGGCAGTAACAACAATTGCCCGCACCGCAGATGTTCAAATCTTGTATTCCTTGGGGCTGTAGAAGATATCATGCTTCGTCCTATCTTCAATGCCTAGAAACGCGGCAGGAAGCGGTGCGTCCACGGGAGACTGCGCTTGGCTCAGAGACGACATGCGCAGGGTGAGCTACGATGACGTTGCGCATTGGGTGGAAATTTAAAGGATGGCCGAAGTGCATGTCACGAACTTTACCACCTTCAACACCTCTCCACTAACACCTCGATATTCTACGACCAGGCAACAAGGTAATTTCGGCCACTTTTGCCTCGCCAAAGATCAGGCCGACAATTCTCCACTGTGTCACAAGTCAGATGCAGTCCTGTTTTCACGATGCTTAGCGACAGGGGAGTTGGAACGTGCGATAGCTGAATAACTGAGCAGGTTCAGCCTCACCCGTTTTCGTTGGTGATCCCAGGATGGAATTGCCGGCGTCGCAAGCGAGCTCGCACTTCCCCATCGAACCCATCTCGGCCTCGGTGCTTGTGAACAGTGAGATCAAACGGCGGGATGCGCTGCGCGCGACAGGCCTGCTCGCGACGGGCTGTCCGGATCTCGACGACTACGTGCTGCTGGGAGGTTTCGAGCGAGGTTGCATCGTCGGTCTGAGCACCGAGGATGAGGACCTGGGTCTCCTGGTAAGTGCTAGAACGCGGGCGTGGATAGATCCTTGACTGATGACGGGTGCTTGATATTCTCCGGCCGTACAGCTCGGCATGCAGCTACTCGTTGGTGCCCTCTGCAGCGACGAGCCTTCGCTGCCACAGAGGGCCTTGATAATCACACCCAAGCCCGCCAACATGATTCTCGGTACGCTTCGAGCTTCGCTGGCGAGAGGGCTGGCCGAGCGCCGAGTCCCCGCGGAGCACGTGAGGGAGCGGATGAGGGACTGCCTGGACAGGACGATGCTGTCCTGCGTTTTCGACATTGACGGACTCTGGGAGGTACTGGCGGATCTGGACAGGCCCGAGGAGGCTGCGCCATCGCCTGTACGCCCGGTGAGGTCTCCGTCATCTTCGCCTCTGTCCTCCCCGCCACCATCAACAACTCTTGGGTCTCCTGTCGCGGAGGATGCATCTCCTGGACATTCCCCCGTGTCAGAGATTCAGGACAGCCAGGAGGACGAAGACGAGTTCTCCTTGCCGGCAACACCCTCGCCACAGCCCGAGGTGCCCCCTCCTCGTGAGGCAGCTGTCAGTAACCCGCCTCCTGAGACGAGCAAGCCTACGACACGCCAAACCCAACCACACGTCATCCTCGTCACTCACTTCTCCTCGCTTCTTACCGGTCTCTTCACCCACCGCGAGAAGTCCGCCGCCCACACCGCCCTGCAGCTCCTGGGCTCACACATGCGCTACCTGTCGCGCAACCTACCCTCGAGCCCGCTCTTCGTGCTCCTCAACTCCACGACCGCCTCAACTGAACCGGGGCCGAACCCCGGCGGCACGGCAGCGCCCGTAGCCAGGCCCGAGGCCCGGCCGCTTGATCCTACGCTGTGTTCCATCTTCAACCCGCCGTCCCTGGCCCTCGGCGGCCACCACTACGCCGCCGGGTCCGCGGCCGCGCGCCGCAACAAGCCGCGCTTCGGGCTCATCTTCGCGCAGCTGCTAGACATGCATTTGCTCGGCACGCTGGTGCCGCGGGATAGGGACGACGCCGACGCGGTCTACGCGCCTCTACCGCCCGACCACGAGGGCGGCGCCAACGGAGCTGCCCACATCCCAAGGTTTGTGACGGTTGTCGAGGTCCTCCTCGACGAGATGGGCCTGTGGCAGGGAAGGACCGGTCCTCGGAGGAGCCGGGAGCAGAGGTGGACGGCCGTCGATGTCCAGGACGGACGGGTGGTGGATGCCTTTGCAAAGAAAGAGGCGAGCACGGCGGCCCCTCCAGAGATCAGGCTCGCCGCAGGGTTCGGGGGCCGACGGGTTTGAAGAGCTCGTTTGAGCCAGTATAAGTTACGTGATGAGATTTACGTGACAATACGAAACTTGACCTATCGCAATCGGTTCGGCAATATCAACCCTGAGCAGAAGAACCCTAGAACGGAAGCATTGTGGATGCAAATAAGTGTTATATATATCTCTCGCTCCCAACCTACTGTGTCTGAAAAAAACGGATACAGCGTGCAATTATATAGAAAACCAAAATCAGGGGAGGGATACATATCGATCAATAAGAGAAGACATCCGCCAGATTATCCACGACGCTGAGTGAACGATGCCCCTTGATGTACCCCTTACCGAGTTTCCCAACATTGCTCATCCCTTCCAGAGTACGAGCCCTCCCTTCTTTTCGTCCATCGTCCGTTTACAGAAAAATAGTCTTGTGAAGATAAAAAAAAAAAAGGACAAAAAGATAGCTCATTCTCCATTCCCATGCCTCGCATGCAAAAACAAAAAACGGTCGAAATGTAAATGTCGGGCGCAGCGGTGCTTGAAAGGGGAAAATAAGGTGGAGAAAGACAGGAATCGTCCACTCCGCAACATGGAAAGGGGAGGGAGAACAAGAAGCAACTCCGTCCTATGATACGATGATGTGAACGCATCCGCCCTGGGGGCTCCTCGAGTGCCCAGCGGGTCAGGTACAAGCTGTTACAGCTCTCCGCACAGTCCAAATACACGGTAAAGTATGCTGGTTCGCATCATACAACCAATGGGGCGGGTGGCAGACGCCGCTGCCTGCAGCTATTAGGTGCCCGTAGCCATCAGCAAAACGCCATTTTGCTGAACTGTCTAGTCTCAAGGAGCCGGCAAGCTGGGCATTTCAGAACGCCTGTTGCTTTTCCAAAAATCGATGGCCTCGACAGAGTCCTCGCCGCGCTCGTCTTCGTATGCAAACAAAATCTATGTCTGAGTTAGCACAATCTGTTGAGAGGCGGGGCAAAGCACGGGATGGCGACATACCTCATGCGTGCTGCTGTGAAGCATGCGAATATTCTTGTGAGGCACAATATGTACTGCACCGTTCTCAATGTTCCGGAGCTCAATGAAGTTAGGTTCGAAAGCCAGAATCCAAGGGTAGCTAAGGGCAAAACTGTGCGGCGAACCCTCCCAGTCAATGCGCCACTCAGGCCGAGCTCGCCAGCCGTTACGGTTGACGAAGAAGGAGAACTCAGAGTAGTTGAGGAGGAATTCGCCGTTGAGTCTCTCGATGTGGATAGGCTTGGCGCCTTCCTTACGCGCGACGAAGTCGAGGGACGTGTCGGCTTGGTCGAGAAGAGATTGCGTCTCCAGGGTCTCGAGCGAAACAACTTCGAAACCACGTGCGCAGGCGACACAGAGCTTCGATTTAAGGAAGTGGACTGACGAAGATTCTGTAGGAATGTAGAACTCCTTGAACGGCTTCAACTCGTCTTGGCCACCGCTCATGAGCTTACCGAGACCCTTCTGCTTCTTGGCCTTCGTCATGGCATCGTTCGGTTCAAACACTTTGATCGTAGTAGACAGTGCAGACGACTTGACAGCGCAGACGAGGTGACGACCCAGGCAGATGCCCGTCTTGAAGAAACTGCAGTGGTTTTGAATCTTCTTAGGCCGCTTGACCAATCCAGTCTCTTCAGGATTCAGGGCAGACATGCTGTATGACTGAAGGGTCTTGTTCGACAAGACAAGCAACAACGAATATTCCTCGAGTATGTCTATCTGTGTAACATTGGCAGTCACCAGCACTCTGTTCGGTACCTGATCTCTGTTCTTGCGGTCCGAGACGTAGATGCCGTGGTCAGTGCCGTAGAGCAGTTTGCGTCCGCCATCTGGAATGAATCAGTATGCAAGCTTTGCGAGACAAACACTAGATAACGTACCATAAGGAGTAACACAGTTGATCTTGTTGGGTCCAACGAAATAGTTGCTGGCGATGACAGTGGTGTTAAAGAAGTCGGCTCGGGCACGCAGACGCTGCTGGGCGGTGTCAATGAACTCCAACCATTTCTTTCGAGCCGCCTGGTTAGAGGCATAGAGGGTAAGCTCATAGCCGGCCTTGCCCAAATGGCGGAATGTTATCGGCCAGCCGTCGCTTTTCTTTGGTTCCGCGGCTTTGATGGACGGTATCAAGCTGGATGAGGAGCGCTTAACTCCGCCACCCTGCGGAATGACTTCCTCCATTTCTCGAATAGCAAGCAGTTCCAGAGGAATAGGCCGCCGATAAGCCTTAATTTCTTCGGTCTTGCCGGTCTGCTTGATGCGAACGAGAAGAACTGCGTGGTCAAAGAGGAATGCAGTGATCTCAGACGGGTCGGTCGGGGACTTCTTGAACTGACTCTTGAAAACCAGCTCACGGCCGTCTTCTGTGAGCCTAAGGTCCACCCTCTCATTTGGTCTGAATCGCAGCTGCTCGTGCAATCGTCTAAGGTTAAATCTATTCTCAGCCTTTCCAGATTCGGCGTTGACTCTTCCGAGGAGATCACGGATCATAGTGAGAACCTTGGGAATGTCCTCCTTGTCAGCGCTACCATCCTCGGTATACTTGAGCACGTTTTCAAGCAACAGAGGATAACGGGCGAGACGTGTGGTAGGCTTTGTGAGATAACCGTTAAGCTCCAGTTTTCTCGACTCCTTGCGTCGCTCGATTTCATCGACAAATTTGGCGAAGAAGGGGTTGACTGATCGCTCGTTCTCGAACTCGAACTTGCCCTCAAGCTGTTTTGAACCATAGAGGATAAAGGGTTCAAACTGAGGAACGTATTCAAGGAAGACATCACCGATGTTTTTGACAATCGGCTCCTTTTGCTGACGGCTGGTCATGGCAGCCGCAAACCGAGAACTGACGGAATGAATGCTGGGATGATCAACAATGTTGCTGAAGATATTCTTGACAACTGTGTCACGTCGCGCGGCTGGAATAGGAGATGCCTGTGACCGCAAAGGCCTGATCCAGAAGTCACGGAGGTACTCGAGATCCTTGACAAAATCTCGCTCTGTGTAACAAATCTCGGAGATGACTTCTTGCCTCTTCTTCTCCCTCTCTCCGACGGTGTCGGCAATCTCCTTCGGGACGGAGTTGATCCACAACTTCTGCTCGTCCGTCTGGTCGATTTCATCGTCGTTAACATTTGCAGAGTCTTCTTTACGGAGCCCAGGGTTGATCTTCAGGTTCAGCCTGGAAACTTGCTCTAATCGACGCGGGCAAGCTATCGAGTAGCAAAGCTGGTCTCTCGTGCATGTTGGCGAGTAACACTCGGACAAAAGGACGAAAACACCATTGACGGGCGCTTTATCCTCAGGCTCATCCATCAGGTTCTCCCTAAATTGATACATCTCCGATTGCGAATCTCGCAGGCGATGTTCGTATGTCACATCGTGGAAAAACTTTTGCGCATCCAGCGCACGACCTAGGAGCAGGGCCAGGTTTCTGTCGGTGGTCCGAATAATGTACGAAAGCACATCAACTGCCTCAGCACCGCTGAAGGCATTCTGGTAGGTGAGTTCGTTCTTGGTACGGACACCGGTGATGATCTTTTGGCGGAAACATTCAGCTACCCTTGAAATCAATGCCGGATATACCAAGGGCGCGCGGATCTTGCTAGCAGTCGCCGGTCTTTCGCTTTCGATCGATTTGCTGCGTGACGGTCTTTGAACCAGTGTTGCGGCATCCGACTCAGAAGGAGTGATCGTTGGTGCAATGCTTGGTGCGATGCTTGATGCCATAGACATGGTCCTCATGTGTTCAGTACTATTCGTAGAAGACGCCATACTCGTCGTCCGGGTTTGTGTGCCTGGCATTGTCGGGTAACTGTCTTGCGAGGAGTAACCGTTCATGGTAGGCATTTCGGCCGGTGCTCGTCGGTTAGGAATTATACGACCACTCATGGTCTGGTGAGAGTCTCTGTCATACGCCTGATAGCCCCCAGTCATAGACATAGATCGGTCATCATGGCGTTCCGGCACCACTCTGCCCTGAGCAGTTGTCCTGGCTGAATTGTGTTGAGTATAGGCGGCTTGTCGCATGTTGTTGGCTACTGGCTGCTGGTAATTGCTCGCGGGCGGGTTATACATCTGAGGTCGCGGCATTGATGCCAGGGATTGTGACCGATAGGGGTCGCTGTTCATTGCTGGGCCAGGTCCGCCTCCTTGATGGAACCTCTGAGCGTGTGTCCTAGCCCCGGCAGCTTGCGGTGGTGGACCTCGACTATCGAACCGAGGAGGAGGCCCTCCAGGTCCCGGTCCTGGTCCCGGGCCAGGGCCTGGACCAGGAACTGGACGTCTTGCTTGTTGCATATATTGAGCCTGGGGGTTCGACATCGGCTGGGGTCCAGATGCGGAGCGGTTACCCTGATGATACCCGTTGGCCATGTTGGGATCGGATGGTCGTGGCCTGGGGCCCATATGCTCGCGTCCGCCGTAGTGCCCAGGGGCAGGTCGTGGCGGTGGCTGACGGTGCATTCCAGATGCGTTTGAGGACATTGTCTGAGTCCGGGCGGGCTCCATATTCGGAGGCAAGGGCGAGGACGATGTCATTGTCTGGGATCGTCCAGGAGGGGGCGCAGCCCCGAATATGTTGGAAAAAGCTGCATCTCGCTGATAGTTATTCGAATCAGGGTAGCCTCGAGGACGCTGCGGAGGTGCTCGATCATAGTGGTAGTCGGCCATGGTGTGAGCTATCGGTAGCCAAGGAACTCGTCACACGTCAGATTCTCAAAGGAAAGTAACGAAACAAAGGCTGTCGTCACACACCGTCGCAAAGCCTCGGCGGCCTCTGCCTATTGAGGGCACAAAATCGCGAAGTGCTGGGGGAGCAGGCGACGTCGACGGATGCGCCGTCGTCAGTCCACCCGAGGAGGGGCTGCCTGCTTCAACACCAGCAGCTGATGTGCGTTTATCAGAGGGCCCGGTGACTGTGGGAAAGACGCTGTCGGCGACGGTCGGTCTCGTGGGCTGGGGAGTCAAAGGTAGCCTTGTCGAAAGACTCGTCTTGGCCTGCTGTCGTTGGTCTCCTGGGCTCGGTTTGGGCTCGGGCAAGGTCGGAGGACGGGGGAGCACAGCGTACCGACAGAAGGTCCTACTGGTGATCAGAGAGAAAAGATGCCACACGCGAGGCGTCAAGACGGACAATTGGTGACGTCTGAGCAAGCGTTGGCGAAGCTATGGTGCTGACCCGGGAGGGAGCAGATTCAAGAAGCACCACCGGATGGCGGTTCTCTCGATTATCTGTGGGACTTGAGACTGGGCAGCGCTGGTTCGGGGAGTATGTACCTCCAAAATGGTGGGTAGGAATGGCGGACAAGAGGTATCCCCGTTTTTTGGTACATGAGCACTGCCGGGGGTTCCTTACGCTTGGAAGTAGCCCGACTGGGTTGGCTTATTAACTGCGAATAAGGACTTGCCAATCTACTAAAGTTTTAGATGCTCAAAGTACCGGTTGGTGCCCCTGGGAGCACCGGGGGTACTTTCGACACAAGTGGTGCATTGAGGTACCGACACAGATACCTGTATGGTATTGTCTCCCAGTCTCGGCAATACGGCGCGCCCCTGCGTGACCTTAGTTTCTTTGAAGAGTGGTGAATAAGATACATCAAAGCGTGACCCCTTCTCAGATCCCAAGGGGCAATAGCAGATTCTACAACCTCCCTTTCCTAGAAGACTTCATGCCAATCGTACGCGGCGCCAGTATTGCCCGCAGATGAAATTGAGTTGGTAAATGAATGCTAGACCAAGGCAAGATAGTTAGTGGTTTGCCAAGGTAACAGATACCGCGTCTTTTCATTTTAGTTCTCAGGCATGTCGCCAACCAGGTCCCATTGTCTGAGGTAGAGTACGTAAGAAGTCACGTGTCAAGCGTTGCTCAGGGATGCTGCACGGCCTCTCATTGGATGCTCTGGCCGCCGCAAGCTCAGAGCAGTTCCAACCAAAGCTGGAAGCCTTGTCTGGCGACATCATCTCAAGCTCCATCAACGTGCCGCCTGCAGGTCATCGTCGCTTCAACCTCACCCTCCATCCACCTAGCGGCCTACCCGTGTTCCATCATGGCAGACGAGAACGTCTTCGCTCCGAAATTCGCCCCCTTCTTTGGGATGGTAAGCAGCGACGCTTCCGTGTTTCCGCGTAGGGGGTTGATGGCTAACTCGTTCGTTGCAGGCTGGCATCGCTTTTGCCATGACCTTTGGCTGTGCGTCACGACGAAGGACCCGAACCCTCGGGCAAGATGATACATAGTGGAAACATACTGATGGTAGCGTGTAGGCGTCGGTGCCGCCTACGGTACGGCTAAGTCTGGCATCGGTATTGCTGGCGTCGGCACTTTCAGACCCGACTTGATCATGAAGGTAAGTCGCGATCAACCTCTGCGTGCCCCACACCGAGTATTTGCTAATACCATGCAATAGTGCCTCATCCCCGTAGTCATGTCCGGTATCATCGCCGTCTACTCGCTCGTTGTGTCAGTTCTCATCGCCGAGGACTTGACCCCTCCTCGAGGAGGCGGACCAAATTACACCTTGTTCGCGTACGTAATGCACCATATCGCTCTCACACGAACCAGAGTTAATAAGTAACAGCGGATTCCTGCATCTGGCTTGCGGTGTCGCGGTCGGCTTCACCGGTATGGCGGCTGGCTACTGTATCGGCATTGTGGGTGACGCTGGTGTTCGAGCCTATATGGAGCAGTCCAGGATCTTTGTTGGCATGGTGCTCATTCTCATTTTTGCAGAAGTACTGGGTCTTTATGGGTAAGATTGTGTTCCGCCAAAAAATTGCGAAGCCAACAACTAATTTTCGCAGGCTGATTGTCGCCCTCATCCTCAACACGAGAACTTCGGGTTAAGGCTCACTGTGACTCGAGCAATCCATCATAACGGGTACGAGGGTGAGGCACCGCTCGGAAGTACATATATTTACATGGTGTACGTGCGTCATGCTGTCTTCAGACGCGAGGCAATGTCTTAATAGCTGCATGGGCAAGGCGTTCAGGGATTGTAAGCTTAACGAGAATAGAGAACAGCAAATGGAGCAGAATTGGTTTTCAGACGTTCGTCAGACTCTTATCATAACTCATTCTGATATGCAGAAGCATCTCGTGCGGGAAATTTCCAGTGCCGTCTTGGTTCCCACCCAAGCAGTTCCAAACCGGCATGAAGAGGAGGATATACACAGGTCGACAGGCGACCAGCCCTCGAATGCTAGGGAGCACTACTGAAGCGAAAATGCATGTCGAGACAACCCAAACGCCTTTTAAACCCAGACCAAGCCATCGTGCCAGTCGATACCTTGAGTTTCGGGAATGCATAAACAGAAGGAAAATGGGAAAAAACGAATGTAAAGCCTCGAAACCCCGATCGTGGTGGTTACATAAGGCCGCCGCCAATACGACGGAAGAGCTTCTTACGGTAACCTTGCTGTTCCACCTGGCTACGGTACCGCGTCCAGCTTCTCTCTCTGTCGTCCCAGGATCTCATCTGGGCTACGGCTCACCGTTAGTAAATCGTGTGCTACCAACTGACGTCGAGGTCAACTCACCAAGCATCCAGTCCCACTGTTTGTCCTCCCTAATCAGGATGTCGTCGCCAGCTTCACGGGCCAACCTCTCGCGCCGCGCATTGGCAGCAGCAACTTCTCCGACTAGATAGGGGTCCTCCAATGGACGAGGGACGTCTCCCGACTGCTCTGTTACGGTATTGCGCCTCGGTACCTCAGTGGTCACAAGGGATCTGCCAGAGCTAACCCGCCGTTCAGCCACGCTATGATACTGTCGACGGGCGAGGGCATTGTTTGCGGACCAGGTGGGCAGACGGAAGTTGTGAAGGTTCGGGACGCCAACGGGCGCAGCACGCGGCACGGGAGGCAGCCCAATGGTCTGTTGCTGAGGAGTGGAGGTTTGACTCCGGGAGGGTGGGGCCGCGGCCCTTTCCGCTGTTCCAGCTCTGCGCGCTGGAGGGGAGTATGGAGGAGTAGGATCAGCGTGAACATGAGTAGAATGGTAGGAAGGTGCCTCGGAAACTGAAGTAGGTCAGTTGATGATGATCGCGTGCTGGCTCCCATGGGAGGGTCTCATGGGATTTGGTTGGTCCTGCACACGGCTTGTCAAAGACACCATCGGAAGGTGTCGGATAGCTCGCGTGATATCGGCTCGCACGAATGTGAGGGGCTATGCTTGCAAAGGACAGAGGAACTCACCATATGAAGGCGCTGCAGAGCGAATCGAAGCTGTATCAAAGTCCTGGGTGCTGTAACGCGGAGCCACGAGTGTTCCAGTCATGACGAAATGGAGTGCCCTCCCGAGGGGAGCTGTAGACTAAGGAGATGGAGGAGAGGGAAGCTTGGGGTCGGCTCGGCATCTGACGAGCTACCGAGAGTAGCTGAGAGAAGGATATGAGGATGGAAGTCAAGATGAGAGATGAGATAAATAGTCAAGGCGACAGGCACCAATATATTGACAAGAGCCCAAGGGTGAAAAGCAAGCAGAGACCGTCTAAATGAAGGAGGAATGGTGAGCCGTCAGAAAGATGATGCTTTACTAAGGAGTGGCCCAAGATGCTCGGAGCGGGCTGAGACGTCCGTGATTGAGTGAGACAGAGAAGGCCAGAGCAAGCAGGTCATAGAGCACGCGGTGGCACAGCCTTAAAAACAAGCATGCAGGGAGGCGAGAAGAAGCTCACGGCCGGCCCTGTGGGTGGCTTTCTTGGCGTGGCGTCCAGAGGGTAGAGCTTGCCGACGCAGGGACACGTGAGGCTACAGTGTAGCTCTCTTGTGAATGACGGGCTGAGGGAGAAGAGGGTGTGAAGAACCAAGGGCGAACCTGCATCGCGCATACGAGAGGCGGCTCGGGGTCATCTTATGGTTTCGAGCTTGGCTAGGCCAGGAGAGGGGTGCCTGGGCTGTGCAGCCTCGGGGCGACGTACGGTACGGAGACCCATGAATGGGGGAATGGGAATGGGAATGCCAACCTAGGTAGCGGGCCGGGTTGGTTAGCCGCGATACACAAGCAAATATTGGACAGCGAGCAAAAGCAAGCAAGTGAGATTGTGTGCTTGGTCGAGGGAGCTCGCATGCGACAGCGGGGTATCGGAGTCTTGGATCGAGGCCTAGATGATTGGG
This sequence comes from Paramyrothecium roridum, assembly GCA_003012165.1. Taxonomy (NCBI): domain Eukaryota; kingdom Fungi; phylum Ascomycota; class Sordariomycetes; order Hypocreales; family Stachybotryaceae; genus Paramyrothecium; species Paramyrothecium roridum. The sequence goes on along the minus strand of PXOD01000081.1, from coordinate 44,875 downwards.
GTTGGCGGGGTCCCAAGTGACTGAGCTAACAAGGGGGTGGAGGGGGGATTGGGAAGGCCGCGTGCGAGATACACAAACAGCCTCCACCTGTCGTGCTGGGTAAACTTCACGTTATTGCGGGATGGTGTGGATGGGTGGAGGCTTCGCTGCGGAACAACGATGTGGGCGATGAAATATTCCGGAGCCCAGCGAACCACCAGGAGACGCTTGAGAGGTGGCGTTGGGTCGGCTGAATGAGAATGAGCTCCCGCCGCACTGTTGCGTCTTTCAATATTGGTTCGAGATGCAGCAGCAGAAAGCGGCACGTTCAGGTACTGCAGTGTGCTTTGGGTGTTGTGTGGCGCAACGCAGCGCAGAGCAAGCAGAGGACAGCAGAGAGCCATACCGCTCACCCACCCGCCCGCCTGTCCATCCGCTCCAGCTCTCTTCTTACCAGGAACCAGGCTTGCCAGGCTATAATCCGCCTGCTCTTCTCGTACCAAGATCCGTCGACGTGGGACGCATCAGCCAAGCGGCCCTTCTCCCTAGCGTGCCTCGCAACACAGTGGGCCTTGTCCCACGTATGTATGTCATTGAGGGTACCACCTACGGTAGTTTGGGGAGACGCGGATTATGCTCCTCTGCTAGTCCTGCTTTGGCTTCGCCCGTGAGCGCAGGTAGGCATCATTACCCCCGCTAATAGCGCGCTGTGCCTTGCTTGTCCTGCCGTAGTCGACCTTTAGAATTCCAACGCACCAGACGATCGGCCGGGTCGATGAGTTGTCGTTGTTTTGGCTTTTGCATTTGTTCAAATGCCTAGCACGGCTTTGCGGCCCAGAGCGGACGGAGACTGGCGCCATTCTCAGCGATATGCAGGCGTAGATGCGGTGCCCACCAACTAACCGGCTATCCGGACCTTGGCGGCTACTACATGGCTGTCAGCGAGGTTGGTTTGCCGAGCTGATTACGAACAGCTCGGCCTCGTACCCCGTCTCAACCGGGCTGGCCCGAGGACTGTCGTGGTCAAAGCCCACTGTGGCCCTTTGCTTTCCCGTACCTTTCGAATGATAACAGCCCGGTGGTGTCATAGACGTGTGGTACTTGAAGTTTGGTCTCGTAGGTATTGGTTTGGGTTTGAAGCATTTCCAGGTTTCAAGCCCAACATAAAGGTAACCACTATTGAACTGTTTCAACCAAGTTGGTGGCTCGATTGTGCTGCGCCTCGGTACCTTTGACTGAAGCCTCGATTGTTCTTGGACTGGGGTAAAGATTCATTCTCGGCTCCCAAAGGACCGAGTTTGCAAGACTTGACCTCAATACGCACACTTTCATTCAGCACCTAAACCCCAAGTCCATTCGTAAACGAGCTTCTGGTTTTGCGTGGGCTGTTTTGGCTTGGCTCTGTACTTAATTCGCTTGTAGAAAGTTGAAGTCCCTCCTTTCCTGGGCGATATGAGGCTACCTCAACGTTTTGGAGGCCACACCTCGCATGCTTCTTGCTACCTTCCGCATAAATAAGCTCAGAAGGCTGGGGAGATGCCCCTCAACAAGCATTAACCGTTTTCTGTTATCGTTGGTTTTACACCAATAACGGAAGACAGTTTCACTGGCCGAAGGTGGTTTTTTCCTGGCAAACAGCCACCACAATTTCGAGCATGTTAGCTTTAGCTTGGGCTCAGGCGTGGTTTACTTCTTCTTCTTCTTGGTACGCTCCGCAATTCCTTATTCCTATCACTGTTGGTAACTTCAATATGAGTGTTTACTGGTGGAAGAGCAAGGCTGAGATCCACTTGGCCAACACAAAGCAGGATCCTGCTTATTATTGCGTCAAAGGGCAGCTTTTGACATCGGAGGAAGACCCCCGAAAACTTGGCGAGATCGCCAGGCACACCCGTGATCCATCTCTGCTAAGTAACGTTCGGTAATCAACTCGAAAAGGAAAAAAAACCGAGAGCTTCAAACAAGGCCTTCGAACGTGTCTTGTGGTGTCATCAAAGGACAGATACCGTTCACATTCCAGTGATAACACACCATCGTAGTGCAGTCATAACGGCATCGTCTACTTGACGTGGCTTGGCCGCCAAAGTGCCTCCGTAGACGATGCGGCTCTGTCCCGAGTATTCACAACACAAGCGCATAGTATTGTGGCATGACTGGCTAAATACGTAGGCTCTTAGGACTCATTCACACCAGAATACCAAACCCGTGCCCCTGAAAATGGTTGACACCTAGAGGTAAAGGGATCACTTACTGTAGATTTTCGAGGGCCAGCATTCCCAATTGGGTTACCCTATAAGTTACAGCAGTGACCTTTTCTAGAAAGCCTGCTTTCGTGGGGAAGGCGGCTGTCCTAGGTACGTACCGTATCATGCACTGCACCCCGCCCTAAGCCGAGAGCAGCCAGGTGCCACCCTTCTCTTTATCGAGTCGCGTCTGGAGCTGTTAGACGCGATCTTTAGGTGAACAAATTCAGGTGAAGACAAACTACACCTGTCGACGCCAAACCACGAAGCATTTAACGACCATATACCGATGCAGTGGATCCTCGAGGCTCCCCGCATTACCAGGCACCGATTCTTGATCAAGCGACCGTACTCCAAATGCCGACCCGCGTTCAGAGATCTGGACAACGAGAGTCCTACTCGAGGTCTCCATCCGGGTCGCCCACCCCGTCGCAGCAAAGCTTGACCGTAAGGTCTAGGTCCAACACCCGCGATGTTTCCGGCTCTAAGCGCAAACGTGCTGGTACAACTACTACCTCAGGGCCGTCAAATCACCGTCGACGCATAGTTGAGCCAGAATCCGACGTGGACGAAGAAGACGACGACGATGTATATGACCCCGACCAGCCGCTCATTGAGCGGCGCCGCGTACAGAAGGGCTTCAGAGATCTTCTACGCGACGTGACTGAGAATTCAGAAGAATATCTTCAAAGTGGCTCGCGGGGACTCCATGAGACCATTTTGAAAGCAGACGAACTATCCAAAGGACTGAAACAAACCACAGAAGCAACTATTGATTCACGGCTGCTTGTCAGCACTACCGATTTGTCATACCGCAAGACTCTTAGGCTTACTCAAGGTAGTCTTTCTCAAGGCATCGATGTGGATGAGTTTGTCTCGAAGTGTATCACCTATATGCGGCAAGGACGAGGCATCATGGAGGACGATGCTCCTGAATTGTCTAGTACCCAGAGGCAACGACGAACGGCACCTCGAAGCAGAAACAATGGAGGCGACGAAGATGATGACGATGTGGGAGACGAAGGCGACATGATGAACTGGTCCCATCTTGGCCGTTTTGCTTGCCTTCCCTACATCAGGCGACCAGCTCTTCCTGGTTTCCTTCTCGGCCCGCTCTCCGTCGAGAAGAAGGCACGCAAACTGATCAAGCGTAACGCTCCATTTCGACCCAACGATCTCACCGAAACACGACCAGAGGTGCTCAATATCGATGAGCTTGCCAAGAAGGAGAACGATCTTACAGCTATTTGTGGTAAAATCCTGCAACAACTACACAAGGTTCAAGCGGATGTACAGGGAACGGTAGCAGAACTTATGGAAGCGGATGATGATATGAGTGACGAGGAGAGGACGCGAATCATGCACAAACATGGGCTTCGAAGCACCGGTGGCATAGATCTCATGAGATTTGTTGTCAACCCCAAGTCGTTCGGTCAGACGGTCGAGAACATGTTTTATATTAGCTTCTTGATACGTGATGGAAGAGTCGAGATTGATTTCGACGAGTTCGATCTTCCTGCATTAGGTAAGTCTTCCTTCAGCAGACATGCCATGATCTGTCGCACTGATGAATATCCAGCACCGGTTGATCGAGGGGCCGACGAAGACGCTGATGCTGCTACGCGACGCAGTGCTTCGAAACATCAAGCAATCCTGTCGATGGACATGGAAACCTGGCGCGACATTGTACAGACTTTTGGCTTGACAGAACCTATGATTGAGCATCGGCAAGAAACGAGCCACTCAGGCCCTGGCGCTAGGGGTTGGTACAGCTGATGACTGATCCACGATCCTTTATGACTTATGATTCACGACATATGTACAACACATTGCGTTTGGTTCTGTCCATAATACTGTATACAACTCCAAACCAGGAGAATTAGGGCGAGGAGTGGATACAGCATAGTTGTTTGGCATCGGTAGCTGTAAAGATATGTGTCGCTGCTTTAACCTGGCGCACTCCCTCTTTCATCTCCTGGTCTGTATACCTTGGTCCCTATGCAAACACAACGTGACCAAACTGCACCTCGGTTTGCTTGGGCAACTCTTTGTTGTACCAATAATAGTACTTTGTTTGTGGAATGGTCGAACCACATCCACAACACCAATAGGAACTACACTCGTGCCAGAGGATGGTCATGGTGCAACTTTCTTTTACGGAATCGTGTTGGACAAAGGGCCTTGGTCCAAAAACATCTTAAGTACACTGCGCGTGCGCCGACGTGAGATTCTAGTGCTCTTTCTAATGATATTTACCCTCAGTTTATTGTTCATGCGAGTAACGCTCAACTGGAAAACATACAAACACAATCATCGACCATGAGCGAAGACGAGAGTAACACAACACGGCAAGTGGTTGATACCGAGCCCTCCTCGGCAGAAATATCGTCGAAAGCCTTGGATCGAGAGGACCGAGAGCCCGGATCTACAACCATCGCTGGAGCCCTTGCAACCTCTAAGCTGGAAAACTTGCTGCCCGAACATGTTCCTTCGACTGAAGCGACCAGACAAGCGCAAGGCCTAGAGCAAGCTGAAAATACCGAGCGCATATTCAATACTAGGGTAGCGGACGTATGTGAAACTGATGACTCAGAAGGATCAGCTTCAGAGAAGAGGAATCGCGGCTTGAAGGATGAGCCCTTGGCCACGCAGACGGGGGCAGATGCTGGCTCTAAAACGCCAAATCTAACAGGATCGCTCTTTACGGAGGGAGCACCAGCGTCCCCAAAGTCTGATCTGGTGTTAATGACCGAGGGGGAAGGCAAGGCGGTTGCCAAACATGACACGCAGCCATCGTATGCCACTGTCTTGGCAAGACCGAGCCCTGTGAAGACAATCAACACGAATACTTCGCCCAAAGTTGTATTGTCGGGTGGTGCCGGAGGTATTTCTCAAACGGCCGACTCGACAGCTTCTACCGATAGTGGCATGTTAGAAGCAGGTGCTTCTACCACTGCCAAGACGATTTTGGAAGAGCATGGTGACCAAGAGGCTCCGCTTAAAGCGCAATTTGACCCAGCGGCATATGTGCCCTTTGATGAAGAGGCCTTCCCTGATTCTGTTTCCGATGTTTCGACCCAAACACAATTCAGGAATGACTCAGGCACTGCAAAGCCCGTCACTTATGCTTCTTCAAGTCGTTCACCTATCCTTCCTAGTGAGAACGAAGATGGTAACTACTTTAAGCCATCGCCAAAGACTGAATCACGTTCCCAACACGGCATGTGGGAGAGTCGCGGGCGTTTGAGAAGCTTAAAGCCCTTGAAAGTACCACTCAATTTGCGAACCAAGGATACGGGCGATGCAGATGAGCCTTATCTTTCTGCCACAAAAGATCAGCCGGAGAATGAGGGAGGTTCCTCCTTGAGTCCATATGAACTCAAGGTTCTTGACTTGGACAGCGCTATTCGTTCCTACAAGGATAGCGAGGGATTGAAAATGAAATCGTACAACTCAGTCCAAGACATGGTGGGCGCAGTCAGAGCCATTGCGAGCACTTTCGAACAAACCACAGCTCAAGCAGTTTCCGATGCGATTCGCAGCGGTGATGCATGCGCGTCAGGATGTCCTTTCCAGAAACTCTCATTCAACCTACTTGGGGACGTACAGATGTTACTCCGTCAGTTCGAGGAAGTATCCAAAGTCATGTTGACCGAAACGCGCCGCTCGGAAGTATCTCGTTCCGTTAGTCGCTCACGCTTCAGTTGCTCGCCTTCTCCAGAGCCTGAGGAAACGAACCCAGAAATAATCCCCGAGGGTGACGAGGTCATGCAGCGCATCCGGGTTGACATTCACCGTTCCCAAAGCCCTTTCACTTCTATGACGGCGAGTAAACGTACGTCTTTGGCAAGCCGCGACACATATGAAGCATCTGAAGATTCTGTATCGCACAAGGGGAAAGAGGTCAAGGATCCAATGGATGCATACCATGACTCTGACTCAGAGATTGGGACTCCTTGTCTGCAGTCGCGCGATCCTTCACTTGATCGACACTCGCAAGGACAACGCAATGTCAACCTGGAAGAAGAGCTTACGGAAGCTGAGGGTGAAGACCCCAAATTCATTGCTGCTAAAGACGGAGGTGCGATGACTTCCGGAGAGGATGTGGAAAGCACAATTAAGGAGTCTGCGGGACATATGTTGAAACGCGATTCCACAAGCGCATCCAGGGATGACACGAAAAGCACACCGAGTGATAGCAACAGAAAATCCTCTGAATTCAATGCGGGAAGCGCCCATAGTGGCACAGCGCAAAGTGATGTCAGGGTTGATACGGCTCACAAATTCCCCAGACAAACTGAAGAGCACACAAAGAACCATAGCTGGGAACCCCAAGGATGGAAGAAGCAGCAGCCCAAAGCATGGAACAACCCGTCATGGACCGCCGAGAACGTCCTGAATGAACATGTTGACTTCTCATTGCCGGACTCTGACGATGGTGGTCCACGTCCGAAGGTGAGCCGCAAGGCCCATAGACGGTCTAGGTCAAGCAGGCACAGCATCGGCTCATTCATTGGGGATCTGGCCCTGATGGGAGAAGAGGCTTGGCCCTTCTTTGAGGAGCACGAACGTGGGCCCGATACAGGGGCTTCGTGGTATAATATGGACGAAGGTATTCTCTACAAAGTCAGGAAGGGGGTTGTTTGGCAGGGTCAGAGAGTCGATACACCAGAAGCCCATGATCCAACATGGAAAACCCGTGAGAGCCACCCGCTTGACAAAAACGGCTACCTGTACGATGAGCAGCAAGAAGCCTGGTACAAGGAGGACACGTACGGCTGGTTCGAGGTGCGCAAAGCTTCCGAGGATGTTGTTACACCGGGGAACTGGGAAGAGAAGCAGAGGAAGCAGGGCGAGTCAGCAGGATTCGACCTGACCTGGCTCCATGCCTGGCTCCTCGGCCTCTCGCGATACCCCTTGGCTGCAATTCGCTGGCCTGGAGTATTGTTTGGCCGCTTGTATCAATATGTCGACAAATCTACCCTTCTTCAAGCTGGGATCCGCGCTCTCCGACTCGCGATGCTCCTGCACAATATTCAGATGTACATGGCGAACAAGCGGGAGAGGAGTACCTGGCTGGAGGCCAACGACTTGACGAGAGTGCACATGTTGCAGTTCATGCATCGCGAACCATCCCTCCTCACACCGGGGATTGACTACAGCCATGCTCTGGGCTGGATGGATGTGACCACAGTGGCATTATTCTCCCTGCACATGTATCACACATGCATTGGGACTATCCTACGGGCAGTATCTGAGATGAGCACAGCCGCTGCGTCTTGGAGGAGCTTCGCGGGTGCGATATGCGATTCGGCCCGGACCGAAGCAGGCTGTTTCTTCATTGCGATTCTCTGGCGAGGGTTCTCGCATTGGGCCAAGGATGCGTTAACGCTGCCTTTCCAGTTTTGGGGGTTTGTGTCTCGAGAGAACCAAGCGATGGTGGACTACGCCTACGAGCTTGGGACATCGATCGTTGGGCTTCTTGTAGCCTGGAGCTACTATCTTGAATGGCCAGGTCTGGATTGGTTGCGGCTCGCCAGCGTGGAGGTGAATGGCTGGCTGGAGTTTTTGTATTCTGCCGCATTGTGGCCCTGGAACTACTGGACTTCCTGATTTGATATACCTGGATATGTGGTGTTTGCAGAATTTCCTCAAGTATTCGCTAGGGAGGGAACAGGGGGTACTTGTCTTGTGGTGTCACTCTGTAATGTTTGGCTTGTTATAGTTTCTTTTTTTTCTTTTTCTTTCTTTCTTTTTTTATGTTCCAGTGCCTTAGTTTACCTTGCCTTAAATGGAGTAGCTGACCGTTGAAATGTCAATATTTAAGCGATATGCATCCCTACTTGTCGGTCAAAAGCCGAGGCAGATTTTGACCAAGGTTTCATTTTCTTCTTGTCATCGGTTTTGTTCAAACAACAGAGCCTGGCTTGACAAATTCGAGGCTTCGAGAAAGGCGAGATCCTTGTTTACGATAACGAGGGGTTTCGATGAACCTCGGCAGCCCGCCGAGCCGGCGTGCATATGTAATCAAGTTCGGCCGAGACCGAACGTGGCTGGCACTTACTGTCCACAGTCGATTGGCCGGGGCTCCCGAGCAATTCCAAATACCCAAGTTCCTGGGATGCAAATGAGGCAGGATTTCCTTTTACCCCCCCCGTACTGTTCGGGCTCGGGCCATATTGCTGGCATTATGGATGTCGCTGTAATGAAATTGCTAATCGAGCCAAGGTCATAAGGCTGCACCTGCGCTTGCGCCTGCAGTGGCACATGCCGTTGGCAAATGACGGGGATCTGCGTAGTTCGCCGACCATACTACCACCATCTACCTATTCTACTACGTCAGTCAGGGTCTCCATCTCGGACCCCGGTGCACCCTAGCCCGACCCGATTTCCAATCTGCTGGTTCCCAACTTGTTGCTTCGAGCCTATTCACATGTCCTCACACCAGGCCCAGACCCTTTGTATATAATGCCTGGTCCCACTCGTCTTCCGTCGCCAGCTTTCATTTTGCAACGAAAATCACCTCAACTCTCCAGACTTACAACACCGGCCCCTGCCAGACTAACACCGCGTGCAGCACCAGCGCCGGCACCAGCCCTTTACCATCGCGTCATTGATCACAGCCATCTTTCCTGTCACAGACGTACCAATTTACAACCATACGGGCTGATTCTATCTTTCAGCTCTAGCACAGCCCAGAGAGCAGTCATGTCGTCGCAACTCATTCCCAAGAGCCCGGCCGATGTCATGGTCATTCGCAATGTCACGCCCAACATTGCAACGTTTTCTGTCCCTTTTGCACGTTTCGGCACCATCCCAGTGGGAGGACGCGGAACGCTCGGTATGCCCAAACTTCTTCCCATTAGTGATTGCAATGACTGACGCGGGTCTATCAGTAAAACTCACATCCGGCAACCTCGCCGTCTTCTCACCTGTCGCTCTGACGCCGGATGCCAAGGCCAAGGTTGCCGAAATGGGCGGCAATGTGGCCTACATCGTGGCGACGGATTATGAGCACCACATCTTCATCTCGGAATGGGCTAAGGAGTATCCCGGCGCCAAAATCATCGGGCCGGAGGGCCTACCTGAGAAGCGCGCCAAAGCGAAGGACGACAAGATTGGCAACGAGAAGTTCGCTCTTGTCTTCACCAAGAGCAACAAGCGCGACATCAAGATTGACCAAGAGTTCGACACTGACTTCGAGTACGAGTACGTTGACGGCCACGCCAATCTAGAGCTTGTCTTCTTCTACAAGCCGGAGCGCGTCCTCATTCAGGCCGACTTGATGTTTAACCTCCCAGCCACGGAGCAATACAGCAAGGTGCCAGAAGCCCAAAAGCCCTCGAAAGGACTCTTATCCAAGATCTTCGGGGCCGTGCAGAGCACAGAGGGCGACGCTACGTGGATGAAGAGGTTCAACTGGTATCTCGTGGCCAAGGATCGCACCAGCTTCTCGGACAGCGTCAAGGTCATTGACCAATGGGATTTCAACACCATAATTCCATGCCACGGCGATGTTATCGAAGGCAATGGCAAGGAGGTTTTCCGCAAGGTCTTCCAGTGGCACTTGGTGGGCAAACACTGAGCGGCACATGCTTCCAACCCCATGTTGGGTTTTTCGGGCGGCTTACATAGCTGCACCTTTGTCGAACACTTGATTAACCAGATTTGTAACTTTCGCGGATGATACCATGTTCATAGAACGCTTTATTTACTTAGGGTAGTTAGGATGATGCCTCGATGATTGTAGGGGCTTTAATATAAGTTGGTTAACTGGATTCAAGCGATACTCTGATTGTTTCCCTGGGCGAGGTATTCCAAAATTTCCTTCGAGTAAAACGGAAGACAGGTGAAGTTGGAAATAGAAGGGATGGAAAAAATTCCTTAAAATAATCATTCGGACACGAATGCGCTGTGTGTTTATGTTATTGCTGCCTTGGATATCTCATCCTCCTTGACTTGCCGTGGTGAGCTGAGCTACCCTGTACAAGGTTTGCGTGAGGTGAGGCATGTGTTGCGGGATGTGACGTACCTTCTCTGTTGAGGTAAGGTATCCACCACCTACATCTGCACCTGCACCTGTGAAGTTACAGCCATTCTTTATTAGACGTCGCGCGGCCGCAAAGGAGCCCGCAAAACTTAGCTCAAACACCAGCATGATATGATCCAAGATGAATGAGTACGGGAAGATGGACCCGTTCTCCTTCGCAGGTTCCAAGGATGTGGACCACCCAGTCAGCATCCGAATGTATGTCCACTGCGCCCCTCTTGTCCGTCGCAAGAATATCTGGCTGATCATGGCCGCGCTGCAGCATAAACCTCGAAGGAGACGAGCCGCCCCTCAAATATTCGACTCTCCTTGACCGTTCGGACCTGCGCCATATCGGCTCGAACACTAGGTACGACCCTGCATATCAGAGTAGCTCAAGGCCAGCTACTAACTTGCCGCCGATAGCCCGCATTCCGACCTCTACGTGACTGTTCAGGTCTGGGCAGGCTCGAAGCCGTTGACTGTTCCAGTTCAGACCGCCTACAAGTCCTTTCGGAACGAGCGAAAGTATGTCGACTTGTGATATGTGTGGACGCGCACTGGTCTGGTACTAACATTGGTGAATAGGTGGAATGAGTGGCTCAAGCTCCCAGTCACATATAAAGCGCTTCCCTCGAACTCATGTCTCGCCATAACGATATGGGATCTTTCCCCCACGGGTGGAAAGAATGCGCTTGGCCATGCGATACCATTCGGAGGCACAACCTTGCCAATGTTCGACGAAGAAAACCAAGTCCAGAAGGGTCGGCAAAAGTGTCTTATCTATAGGCACCAACATGCCGATGGAGCCGACAGCACCAAGACGCCAGCACTACCGAATCTTAAGAAGAAGGGCAATGCCAGGAAAGGAGAGATAATCCAAACCGACAAGGACGCTGAGGAGATGGAAAGGATGGAAAAGTTGTTCAAGAAGCATGAGATGGGAGAGATACCGCGGGTCGATTGGCTTGATCAGATGGTCTTCCGCAATTTTGAGAAACGAGGGCTACAATCCGCCAAGTCATCAATGCAGACGCTCCAGCGACAGAAAGCTTTAAACGGAGACGGTACCGAGAACCCTAATGAGCAGAGCCCAGATGGCCGACCTGGGGTGTCGACTTTCCTTCTCAATATTGAGTTGCCTCGGTTCGACTTTCCGGTTGTCTTCGCCGACCACGAATATGAGCCACCGCCAATCTCGGCTTTCCAATCCTTGTCCCTTTCGCAGGCCAACATCTCGCAACGCCAACCTCAGGTTCAGTATGGCCCCGGAATTAACGCTTTAGAGGAGAGCTGGTCAAGTGGTGGCGCTCGACTGATCAAAGTCTACGATCCAGAAGTGGGACAGAAAGATAATCCAGCAGAGGCCAAGCACAGGCGGCTTTTCAGAAGTTCACACCGACACGGCATCTTGGATAAGGACCTGAAGCCTAATGCCAAGGTGCGAGACGAGCTGAATTTAATCATGTCATACTCACCTACACATGTTCTCTCGCCCGAAGAGACGGATCTAGTATGGAAGTTCAGGTATCACCTCACGCGTGACAAGAGAGCACTCACCAAGTTTGTCAAATCCGTCAATTGGAGCGACCAAAGCGAATCAAAGCAAGCGGTCCAGGTTCTTGGGCGCTGGACTGAGATAGATATTGATGATGCGCTCGAATTGCTGGGCCCTACATTCGACAACTCTGCGGTACGGTCGTATGCTGTGCACAGGCTCCGGAAGGCAGATGATCAAGAACTCTTGCTTTATCTCCTTCAGCTTGTGCAAGCCCTCAAATACGAGCACATCCCAACCGATTCGCCTCAAGATGTCACGCACGACTCATCTTTGGCGCGTTTCTTGATACAACGCGCCGCGGCAAACTTCAAGCTCGGAAATTATTTCTACTGGTATTTGATGGTAGAATGCGATGATTACAGTCCCGAACAAGGGTCTGACAATCGGGAGGTCTACCGGAAAGTTGCCTATGAGTTTATGGCAGAAATAGTGAAGGAGCCAGATGGCCCAGACAACCGCAACACGTTGCGTCGACAAGCCGAGCTTATCGCGATCCTCTCTAAACTCGCAGGGGAAGTGAAGACTTCAAACGAGTCCATGTCAAAGAAGGCTGATCGGGTCAAGCATTTCCTTGCCGATCCGAAGAATGAGCTCGTGTCTATCGACCCGCCTCTCGCCTTACCGCTTGACCCTGCCATCAAGGTGACAGGAATCATTCCAGACCAAGTCACTGTCTTCAAATCGTCCTTGAATCCGGTCAAGTGTACCTTTAAAACTACCACTGGCAGCACGTATCCTATCATCTTCAAATTAGGAGATGATATGAGACAGGATCAGTTAGTTATACAGATTATCACTCTCATGGATCAGCTGCTCCAGAAGGAGAATTTGGACCTTAAGCTATCTCCTTACAAAATCCTGGCAACAAGCACCACGGCCGGCGCATCGCAGTTTGTCCAGTCACAGAGCTTATCAAGTATTGTCAACAAGTTCAAAGCGAATCCCGCACTGGCCTACCTCAAACACCATAATCCGGACGACAGCCAACCCCTTGGTGTCCGCCAGGAGACACTGGACACATACGTGCGATCTTGCGCAGGATACTGTGTTATTACCTACATCCTTGGCGTCGGTGATCGCCATCTTGATAACCTTCTTCTATCCCCGGACGGCCACTTCTTCCACGCCGATTTTGGTTTCATTCTTGGACGTGACCCTAAGCCTTTCGCGCCGGCCATGAAACTATCGAAAGAGATGGTAGATTGTATGGGCGGCATCAACTCTGACCACTATCAACAATTCAAGCAATATTGCTTCATGGCATACACAGCACTGCGGAAGTCGTCCAATCTGATTCTTAACCTTTTTAGCCTTATGGTTGATGCCAATATCCCGGATATTAGACTAGAGCCGGACAAGGCCGTGCTCAAAGTTAGGGAGAGGTTCCACCTGGAGCTTAGCGAAGAGGAAGCCATTCTGCATTTCGGACGAGTCATCGAGGATACCCTTCGAGCTGTGGCGCCGGTGCTGATTGATAAGCTGCACGAATGGGCACAGGCCCTCAGAGCTTAGTGGAAAACTCAAGGCCAGAATGTGCCTATGCTACAAGGATAGGTTTTGAAGGAAGGCGTTCTTGGATATTGTTTTACACGATAGTTTTATGATACCTGATTCAGCTCCTTCGAGCATGCTAAACGTGATTGTGCAATCATTAGACTTGACATGACATGACATTCTGTATTCATCAAGTTTCGCGACCTAGGCTTACACAAGGCTTCAATGTACAGCAAACAGTTTTGGTAAATTTCTGACATTTCCATCGAGACCGTTAGGTATCCCCATAGACGAAAATGCCCTTTCCTTTCCTGAAACCTTGCAGGCCGCCTTGTACGGCATTGCGCAGGGTTGCCTCATCCGTCTCCCAATCCCATTTCACCTCTTCAACGGGCACATCGTGGAACTTGCCATCCCGGACGAGATTCAGAATATCGTCAATGACGTGCTTGCGGCCACTGACGTCGGCTTGGTTCCACTTGCTAAGCCAGAAGCCAACGAAGCGGATGTCCTTGAAGATCAACAGGCCAACAGGCAAGGCCACGGGCTGCTTGGCCATGCCGCCGTAGGACACCATGGTGGCGCTTTCACCGAGGGACCGGGCGATGGCCGTGGCGGACTTGCCGCCGACGCAGTTGAGGCCGAGACCAATCTGCTCGCGCCCGTTCCGAGTGATGTCGGCGAGCCGGTCCTTCCACTCGCGCGACAGGAATTCAGATTCTGTGACAACAACATCGGCGCCAAGGTCGCTAAGCTCCTGCTTCAGTGCGCTGGTAGCCTCTGGTGTGTCCCGCTCGCGAACAACGTTGATGCTCCGAAGACCCCACAGCTTGCCGAACTGTATGGCAGCCCTGCCCACGCCAGAGTTGGCGCCATTCTGAATGAACCACTGCCCGCTGCCGACCTCGAGAGGCCGCATGCCAAGGCCGGCCTTGAAGCCAGCACTGGGGCCGTAAGACCGCAGGATGCGGTACGCTGTCGAAGGATTCACGCTGACCGTGGCGACCTGCAGCGGCGACAGGCCGTCCTTCTCTATCTTGAGGAACTTGTCGGCTTCGGCGACGGCGTGGGTGCGCCAGGTGCCGAACTGACCGACGGCGGGGATGACCCAGTCGCCTTTGCTCAGGGACGACGAGGAGCTGCCGGTGGACACGACTTCGAAGACGCCTTCGTTTCCGGGGATCGCACAAGGCTCAGCCGTGCCGATGAGGGACGTGAAGGGCGGCTTGGCGCCGTAGGTGCCCTGGACGGTGTTGATGTCGGCCGGGTTGATGGGGGCGGCGAGGGCGCGGACCAGGACGGACGAGGACGGGATGGAGGGGGATATCGAGTGGGTGTGTAGCCTGCGGGAAAACTCTCATTTAGTACAAGCTACTGACGCTCTGGAGAGAGCCAATTGCTATTTGTGAGGGAGGCAGGCCTACTTCAGCACATCCTGAGGCTCGCCGCTCTTTACGAAGACCAGGGCCTTGGCCTGGGTGTATCCGTACGGACCGGACTTGCGGCGCACCGAAGTCTGGGAGAGCACGCCGGACGGCCGGAGGCGGCGTGCTGCGATTGGCCGCGCAAGGCCCGAGGCCAGCGGACGAGCTGCTAGGCACTGGAGGCTCGCCATTTGTGTTTTTCTTCTTCTTTCTTCCTTCCTTCCTTTCTTTCTTCTTTTTCTTTTTGGCGTGGCTGTCAACCGGGCGCGCGTTTGGTGGCCCCCGATGATGGCTCTGAAGGACTGCCGCGATGGTGGGTGTAGATTTCCGTTTTGAAAGCTGCTCGTTCGGGGCGATGACGTGCAGCTCTTGGAGCTTTTGCTGCTGGCTCCGTGTTACCGAGGTGTGGCGCTAGGTGGCAGCCACATATGCTGTGCCACACGGGGTTGCAGTTGCAGGTTGAGCAGTCATATTGCTTGAAATGGTACAGAGTAGATGAAGATTGAAATGATAAGTGTGCAGGTTGTTTCGTCACACGAAGGACAGAAATGTTGGTATACTTCATCAAGGTGTACTTGCTAATTCTGGCACTCTATTTTGCGTTGTTGGTGTGAAGACTTGGCTGCTGTTGTGTTGCTTGTTCTGCCCATAATCTGCCCTGATATTATAGCTGGTTGCCTCAAGACCTGAGCAATCGGCACTCCAGACCTATCGTACCTTGCCTCTGTGTAAAAATTGGTTTCGTGAGATATAGTATACTCAGTGCCTACCTGTGTATGTCGTATGGGTTGTGATTTCCCATGTTGCTATTTTGAAGATGCTGCTCCGTTTAGGCTTACCACTCGGGTAAGCGACATAACAATTTCGTGCCTGGAACAATTCATCTGATGTTTGCTGGCCGCAGATTCAGCCTCCTCTCATCGGCTCATGCCCCAGAAGCACTGGACAGAAATAGATTCAATGCAGCATAGGGCCGTGACGATGGATGGTGCTGGATGCGTTGATGTCACCCCAACCACACCCACCCAGCTCTTCCACAATTGGCAACATGCGGCGGCCAATTACCCCTGATCGCCACGGGTAGTGGTGTGCGATGCGAGTGTGAAACAGCCAACCACGCAAGCTAAGGTACTCCCACTCCCAGGCGAGCGGTGCCTGACAGGAACATGCGCCCCCACACCCGCCCTTCCCCGGAATCAGGCATTGGAACTTCTTTTTCAGGCCATGCAGCAGCGTGACTTTATTTTGGAATGGAGGCGTCCGCTGGTCGTGTGGCGAGGGCAAAAGCAATGAGCTGCACCGTCCTCAGCCTCGACGGTATCGCGACGAAAACCGAGCTGCAATCTACGGCAAGGGTGGAGCAAGGCAGTTGTATCACTGCTGTCTTGGGCTTTTGTGTTCTACGTCCTCCTGCTCCTTCACGCTTGGCAGGTCACTGGCGGACCCAAAATCTCGGACACTGCCCGGGAACCGCCCGTAGTAGCTGTTGGATCCACCCAATTAAGAGACAAGAATCTATTGAGCCACGAAGGAGAACATTCTCGTGGCCTCCGAGGACGCTGCGTCATTGGCTTTTTCAGTGAGCTATCAATGAAGCAGGCCCGTCGAAAAAGATGCTGTCCAGGTAATCGGGATCTTGTTCGTCTGTGCAATGCACAGTCCAGAAGCCTGGCCAGATCGGGAAGAAATTGGTACCTATGGAGGGTCAGGTCCCGCCATATCTGTATCTACGAAAGGGAGATATGTTACCCACGTCCCATCTAAACTTAGTAGCTGGTCCCTCAGGCCCGAGCACAGGCTCGCGGCCGGCGCGCCACGATCCGACCCTTCCGCAGCGCAGGACTTTGTGTGGTAACGAAACACGACGACGCATTTGCCGTATGATTTGCAACCCTTTCCCCTTCTGCCTTGGGCTTCACCGCCAGCGCTGCGTGCGCCATGTGTTGCGATGGCATCGTCCTTTCGTCCGTCCTCCGCGAAACGTCGCTTTGCATGCCCGCAGTGCGCAGGTGGCGACGCTCCGCGTGGAAGGAAGGCGTTCTAGTTTGGATTCCGCAATCCCACCAGGAGCTACCGTACACAGTAGCAAGGGTACCTTAGCTTAGTACATTGGCGGGACATAAGCTACCTTAAGCTAAGGCACCTGAGGTAAAGTGACTTGAAAGCTGGAGTTTGGTGCCAGCCGGTCGACCACAGACATCCCGAAGCTAAAACATTTCTACCCTAGTTGGGCCGGGAAACGGAATTACTGTCATAGTACGGTTACGTTAGATGGGAAAGTGCACCGGGACACCCTCAACCCTGTTCGCCTCATGCCCTTTTCAATCGAGGCTAATATACCTACTAACCTTACCTTGCCTTACCTACATTAGGTACCTCCATACTTACCTACCTACCTACCTAGCTAAGGTAGATCCGCTATCTTTGGTAAGGTAGGTACGGCACCTCTTCCTTACCTGACCTTCGGTACCTTACCTTACCTTACCTCGTGAGATGAGGTGAGGTCCAGCAAATGGCGAAATGAACTACCTAGGTAAGGTAGAAAGAGCTACTACCGTAATCGCCATATCGTCACCAAACTTCGTCCCACCGCCCCGTCTTCTTCCACCACCCTGTTACACTCATACACACACTCGCACACAGCCTGCGTTTTGAGCCTACCTAACCGAAGAGCCGGCCGGATTGACTGAAGCACTGTTCGCCTTTGCTCGTCTTGCCGCCGAGGTCTCGGGTCGTCACAGACCTGACTCAATTTTCTGCAGCTGCATTGGCTTCTCTTGGCCACGAGGCGCAATCGTCATTCTTATTACAGAGTAACTTAGATACCGGGCCTTGCTTTGGTTCACCTGCCTGACCGAATTCCTTCCTTGGGCTTGGCTCGGTTCGCTTTACCTCACCTCACCTCATTTTTCTCCATCCGCGGCGGAGCAACCAACGCTATAGGTAGCTACCTACATAATTGGACCAGGGCCCCCGTTTGTTTGTCTTCCTTCTCCATACAGGACCACTATAATAGCTGTGAGCGCTGCGACCCAAGGTATCTTTCTTACCTTGCACTGTTATTGTCGTCCTGCAGGTCCGCATTGGCCCTCCGTATCCGCCCCAGCCCCAGGCCCAAGACGCAGGGACACGCGCCTCCATCCACCATCCACGCATCCACGCATCCACCCCGTCCGCGCCACTCCCGAACCAGAACGAACCCTGGACGATTCTGCTCTGCTGCTCAACCTGCACGGCCGTCAATTCTCATCTACCGGCTATACAGTGCAGCGCGCCGCAGTGCATGCACAATCCTTCTTACCTCTGCCATCATTTCTGTCATCCTCGACGCGGCGGCCACCCTGAGCTTCTACAATTACCTTACTTCTGCTCTCCGCTGCCCCTCTTCCCACTCTTCCTCTCCGTCTCAGAGACCTTGACGCAGTTTCATTCCTGGTGCTACTGCTCCTTCTCGTTCCGCAATCCGATTCGTCTGCCTGGCCCTCATTTCTTGTGCCAGCCTCTCCTGATTTTTCTGGGATCGGTTCTCTAGCCCACCGGTTGCAATCGCTTATCAAGCCGGTGCCTACTTGCTTCTTCCTCGACGCCATGTCTTCCCACGCCAACGGCGGCGCGACGAAAAGCTCGCGCTTCGAGCTACCCGCCCTCGATCTCAATTTCGGCAACATAACCGACGGCACCAACATTCCGCCTCCCCCGGATTCGCCTGTCCAGAGAGAGCCCACGCCACCTCAAACGCCTACAAAAGTCACGGAGGAGCCTAAGAGCGTGCCTGTGCCTGTCAATGGTACCAATGAAACTCCCCAATCAAATGGTAAACTCACTGGCACCAAACGGCCGGCGGACGAAGTCCCTCTGAGCCCGCCCGTCTCCACGAGACAAGGCAGTCTCCGCCGTCTGTTCAGTAGGAGCACCTTGAATAACAGTTACTTAGAGGGGCAAACAGCGACGACGACCGCAGCCAATTCGGCTCCTCGACCTCAGAGCCGGGGCGCCGTGAGCATGCTCGACGATCGCAAGTCGTCCAAGAGGAGCAGCAGCTGGTTCAAGCGATTCCGATCCGGAGATTCCTCCTCCAGGCGCGCCAGTGTCATGATCAGCGACATCCAGCCGCCGGCGACTCCCCAGACACCTACAGGCCCAAAGACGCCTGCAGGCCCTCCCCCACCCATGATTCCTGAACTGAAAGAGTTCGAGAAGGAAGACAGAGGCTTGGGTGACGATCTTTTCAAAAACATCAAGTAGCGGACGGATGGCGCGTCGCAACACCTGTCATGCCCCTTTCCGGTTTTGCAATTACCTCATGATCTACAACTTATTCACCATTCTTCGTTTGCCTATATATCCCCACCCCCGGTTTTTTGGACGAGCGATGACGCATCTGAGCTGGTTTTACGTTTGGATGGACACCTTTGGTTTCTTTGAGTCGTTTTACGTCTTGTTCTTTGCCCTACAATTCGTCATTTGGGAGGTTTCAGAGTTCGACTATGGCAGAAATCTGCGATAGGTGGGAAGGACGAACATGACAAGGGCCAATGCCGGCACAGCAGCTCTGAGATACCCAGCTCTTAGAAGAGCTTCATCATCCTATTTGTAATCTATTAATTTGCCTCCTCTTGTGGCTAGCTTTCTGGGCTCCCATTACTCCTTGCGGAAGCAGCGAACTAGTCTTTTTGTTAACAGCTTTTGCGGACGACGCCACCATTCACTACATATATGTGGAGATGGAAAGGCCTACTCTCACAATGTACTTTATGCCGGTTCAGAGCGTCATGTCTTCAGCGCAGATTTATGTTTTGTAACGGTTAGGAGTGTAGTATGACCACCAATGTAAGAATGGTTGCGATTCGAGCGTGCTTGTGTGGAGTTGGAATGTACCCTGATCAGCCATGAAACCCAATATCTCTAGAGTCCATTATGTTGGCCTTTATGCTCTTCAAGCTTGAAGCGGCACAGAGCTCTTTGTCTCACGGGTATTTGAGCTCATTGCCGATACAAGGAGTATGACGAGGGCAGATCGATAATGACCAGAAAAGCCTACACAGTGACTATGCGCCTCGGTTTGTACGGAAGGAGTTACAGTTCACGTTTAACTAAGGTACATAGAGAGTATCCCTGCCCTGGGACCCATCTGAGTGTCGATGGCGGAAAGGCGCTTGGCTGCCTGATAGTATACAAACGTAACATATACTGATTCTGGTAATGATCAGAGCTGCTTGAAGCATTGGGGCCCCAGAATCCGTAGGAGCCAGAATATGTTGTGGTTGTAAATTATGATGATCTATTGCGTAGACGCTTGGCCATATCTAAAACCCGTGTCTATGGTGCACCCTTTTCTTCATCTATCGACGGTACAACCTCAGCTTGTGGATCGTCCTCCGGCTTGCCCTCCCGACAAGCCCACCCGTCGACCATTCTAAGGGTCTCTCGCGACCAGATCTTGTTCATGAGTGTCAGCCGCACAGGGACCAACGCGATGATGATGAGGGGGAACGCCGGCGCCGCCACCGTAAGAGTCACTCCAAACACAACACCAGTCATCACGATCTGCGTCACGGTGTAGGTGTGCACGCCGAGCCAACTAACACCGCAGGGTAAGGGGGGAAGCTCGGAAGGGGAAGAGAGCAAATGGACGATTCGGCCCAGGATTGGATTGACGGAAAGAGATTGGTAGCCCATGAACATGAACAGGCCAGCGAGGACAGACGTCTGGGTCAGCCCGAGGAGTCTCTGTAATGGGGGAGAGACAAAGATGAGGATGAATGCTGCCTGTATGAAAGCAGAGTATCGCTGCTCATACGTTCTCGCCACACGGCGCGGTGGCTCAGCATCATCACGATCGTCCGCGTGGGCGAGCGACTCTTCCTCGTAATACATGAGGGATTCCGAATGCAACGGTGCTTGGGGAAGCAGTCCGTTGGCGGCAGGGATACCGAGGATGCCGCAGATGATAGTGGTCGTGCCGAGCAACACAATGTCCCAGGCGAAGCCGCCGGGTTTGCGAACGCCGTATCGCTTACTAGTACAGATGATGCTACTAATTTCGTGATCAAAGTAGAAGAGCACAGTGATGATGGCGCCGGGAATGATGGAAAGGAAGCACCATTCTATAGGGACCTTCCAGAACTGCACAAAGAAGGTGCTTCGGTCCGGGCTGGTCGGCCTGAAGGTGTCCTGAACCTGGAGCTTGACATGGTCCAGCGTGGCTAGCTCGCCGATGTGCGGGATGCCGATGAAGAGGATGATGGAGATGGCGGCGGCGTACTCGGTCAGGCCGAGGCGGACGTAGCGGTGGAAGAGGGGCTTCCACGAGTTGGCGGTGGAGAGTAGGATGGCAAAGAGGCAGGTGCCCATGGCGCCGATGATGGCGTAGAGAAAGGCGGCGAGGGAAACCTTGGCATGGGTGCGCTGGAGCTCAAGGGCGGCCTTGTGGAAGTAGATGACGCTGTTGAGGAGGGAGAAGATGTCGGCGCTGAAGTTGGTGACGTACTGCATGGTCCAGTCGTGGGCGTTGAAGATGGCAAGGAGGTAGTGCATCCAGCCAGCGTGGATGAGGGACCATGCCATGACGGAGAGGAAGTCGACCTGAGGGCGTGGGTGGTCAATGGCAAGCCCTGACCAAGATACTGGATGATGCCAACTTACACGAAAGTGGTGCTCGCAGAGCTCGTAAATGTTCTCGGCCAGTACGGCAAAGGGGCCGGTGACGCCCAAGATGGTCAGCGGCTGAGCAGAGAAGCTTCATCAGAGGGAAAACAGCCCATGTCAGCGTGGGAGAAATCCAAACGAAGCGCCCTCTCCTCCTTTCCTTCCCAGTGGAACCCGACTTACACGGCAAAGATGAGGCCGCACAGGCCGGTGCTGAAGACAATCTCGATGGTGCCCCACGACTGGCCGGTCTGCACGAAGAGGTCGCTCGCAAAGGTGATGCCGGGCAAGATGTTGGTGAAGAAGATGTACACGGCGCTCGCGACGACCTGTTGGTTGAAGAGGGTCCAGTCCGAGGCGTAGCGGCTGGCAATATTGCGCGCGTCCTTCCCTAGCAGCCGAAACGGGCGCAGCTTGCCTTCGGCGCCGAATCGCGAGGTTGATGGGGGGTGGTCCGGGGACGGTGAGGCTGGCGCTTCTTGTCGTCCATCGTCGGCCGCTGTCGAACGAGCGTCATGGCGTGAGACATTGGTGGTGTAATCGACGTTGGCGCGGCTGGTCGGAGCCGGCGAGGGTGTTTGCGCCGCCATCCGAAGCAGGGTGTAAGAGGGACGTTTATCGCCAAGAGATGGGATAGAGGCCGGGCGGTGTTGGAAAGTTTGAAATTGAAGCGCAAGAAACAGGTTACACGGAGGACATGGCGCGCAAGACAACGAAGCCGGGCAACAGATGCGGAGCGCAATGCGATAAGACGAAGACGGTCAGTGCCGGGAGTAGCAGGACGGAAACGCCAGGTCTCTGTGCCGAGGCACCCACGTTGGATTAAATATAAACTACTGCCACTTGAAGGTGACGGACGCGTTGCCTTGAGAAACGGCACTTAAAAGTTCCAGTTTCCTTGGCATGCAAGCCGTCTCCGATCTACTGGCGAAACGTCCTGCGCACGTCTTTCGATTTGCAACTAACACGGAGGGCTGGACGAACGAGGGAGGGATGGGGATGGGGATGGAGATGGGTGGAGAGCGCCGATGACCCACCCAATTGGCACTCGCGCCGGCGCCCAGGACGGCAGATTGTCCATTCGTTTCTTCACGTGGACGGCGCCAAGGACTAAGCTTAATTCTGGCCTAAGTACAGTAAGTGGGCCACCCCTGGTTCTGATCGCATCCTCGTCAGTACTTTTTTTTTTGCTTTCATTTTTTCTTTTCTTTTTCCCATGTGCGCGGCGCAAAGCAGGTGTTGTTATGCGCCGTGCGAATTACGTCACTTACATTTCTACAGCTTTCGACGCCCGTGACGGTGCGTTGCTAGAAATAAGGAGGAATGGCCCTGCTTACTGATGTGCAGGGAGAACCATGTCTTTGTGATGAAGTCATTTCTGAACCATTTGTTCCTTGTCCTTCTTTTCATTGTTGGATGTTGATGTAAGTCCAACAAAAGACGCGAAATCGGCTACGATAATTCCTACTTGGCCACCGTCTTGCAACTTCAAATCCGTGATGTTGTCTCGAGTTGATGGCGGCAGATGCAAGCAATGCCAACCCTTGCTTCTTCGTTACCATGCCAAGTAAAACAGAAAACCCCCATCACCTAGACTCTCACGCGTTTGTGATAGCCAGAGGCATCTTGAGTCATGTATAAAACCCGTGTGTGACTGGGCGACAAGTTACAACAACGGGAGCTGCCGGAGTGCTGCTTCTGAGTTGTGTACTGCTGAGTCGGTATAACCGTGTGCGGCAAAGGAGGGAAGGGGAGTAGCCAAGTTTCGGCACCAAGCAGTCTATATCCCTCGCCTTTACCAGCTTAGCTCAATGCAGTCCCTGTTGACTTCCCTTATCCTTTCTTAAAAGCCTTCAAGCTACCGCGCCGCAGACCATCTGGATTGCTGTGCCGCAGTCTAGCATGCAAATTTGGCCGATCCCTCACCGCAATAGAGAAGCGATTCGTTCTCGACCTGATGAGCCAGGATATTCAAGCATAGTCTGATTGGTCGAATTTCCACGGCCCTTGAGTTTGGTTACACGTTAAATAGCCAGTGCGGCGCTGAGCACAGCAAACAATATGGTGTTTGTAGTTACTGCCATTTGCACGTCAATGAAGTAGTATCTCAATCCGCTCGACCACGCCCATGAACAAATGGGACGCTGAGTTGTATGGTCTTATCTATCGACCCGCTGTCGATTTCGTCACGCAACTTACAACATAAGGAGATGAGTATTTCGAGATGTATCTTACCAGCGCTTGCGGCTTGGTGTGCTCGCCCCGTGTGGGCAGATCCTATCTGGAATAAGCTGCTCGCTCGTGATGCCACCGAGAGTCGTCCTCAGTATCTAGACATGCCGTTCTACGAATGGGAGGAAGCCATCGCGAAACCCAATGCCACAAGCCGCCCGCACTTCGTCCAAGGCTACGATGTATCCAAGATATTTCCGGGCACGAGGGTCGACGGCTGGAAGCTGACCCTGTCCATTATCGGCAACTACCCCCTGCGCCCCGACGAATACTTGAGCGGCGCTGGGCTCCAGTTCGAAGCGCCGCTACAGCTCCGGAACAGTTCCCAGGACGAGAGCTGGGGCGGGTGCCTGGTAAACTACTGGATTGAGCACGATGTGGGCGCCGATGTGGCCGGGGATTGTCGCGGTATCCTATCTGACCCGTGCTGGGACGAGTTGAGGCGGGAGGTTGAGCGTGGTGCCTGCATCGGCAACACGACGATCCCGCCTAGCTGCGCGGACGAACTGAGCAGGTCGGACCATTTTCTATGGGCCGCGAGGGGGTCAACTGCGGGAGAATTCAGCGCCAGCCCCCTCCGCCGGGTGTTGCACGAGCCCAACGACCTCGAGCCGTACGATACCATGACCAGGAGAGTCTTCATGTCCATTATCGGTTACACGGACAACACGAGGCCCGGGAGATCGGGTCCAGCTGGGAGGACGGCTCAGGGAATCTTGTCCTGCCTTCGCGCCAATGAATTCACAACCGGTTCACGGAATCCAAACGTTAATGCAGACGATTCTGGTGGTGCGAACGGTGCGGACGACGCTGAAGGAGGTGCCGCTGACTTATTGCCTTATGGATTGGGCCTGAAGGCCGCTGTGGTAACCATTTCGGCCACTGCTTGGCTTGGGGCAGTCATGTAAGCGTAACGTGTGCGAAATGTAGTGGTTTTACTTAGTCTTCTTACCTGGGAGCACATGGTGTTGCCAGGTGCGTGTGCCCTCGTGACTGGTTAAATCTGCCTACCTTTAATTTGTACGCAAACTCAGTTGCCAATGCTGTTCTACAGGTTGAGAGCAAACTCACCGCAACCGACCGTGTGAAATATTGAAGAAGTGCATTTATGGGCAACGGCAATATATCCATTGCCCAATTAATGTCCACAACCATTTCCGCGGTCAAGTGCTCCAACCAGCTGAAGGCTTGATGCCACAAAACTGCCGAATAGGCTCGATGGAGTGACCCAGCTTACTCCTGCTGGGGTTCCCGTATTTGGACACAGCCCCTCCGGGACCCCTCCACGTTATGACGTCACAGCAGCTCATACGCTTATCTTATCCTCACGTGCTCGCCCCAGGAACGGTTCGAATCCATTTCCAGAAGTGGAAAGGAACCGTTCATATCAAAACTAAAAGCCATTTTGGGTCACAACGTTCCCAAGCTCGAGGCACGAAACGCCGAAGTCCTGCGACACACAAGGGCAATCTTCTCCAAACTTGAGAGCCTTCTTCTCGTGGCACGATGCGCACGACCACAGCGTCCCGACAATAGTCCCTCCTTACACAATGGCAGCCACGTTCGTGCCCCGGCGCACCTTCAGCATCCCAAACTTCATCCCCAAAACCTACTACCTCGGCCACCACGATGCCGGCGGCGAGAAGATCAAGAGCACCATGTCGCGCGTGTCGCTCGTGCTCGAGTGCCGCGACTTCCGCCTCCCCTTCTCCTCGGAGAATCCCAACTTCGAGAGGCTCTGCGCCGGCCGCGAGCGGCTGATCGTCTTCACCAAGTACGACCTCGGCGCCGACACCCGCGACGCGCGAAACGCCCTCAGGAAGCTCTACGGCGGGCGCGCCGTCTTTTGGAACAACGGCGGCCCCTCGAGGACGCAGGCGCTGCTGCACAGGCTGAAGGAGGTCGCCCTCGCGACCGACTCCCTCACCGGCCTGCGCATCATGGTCGTCGGCATGCCCAACGTCGGTAAGAGCACCTTGCTCAACGCCCTCCGCAGCCAGGGCTCTCCCGGCGTGAAGAAGGCCAAGGCCGCCAGGACGGGCGACCAGCCCGGCGTCACGCGCAGCGTCGGCACCGCCGTGCGCATCGCCAACTTTCAGGCCCCCGGCGGCGACGACCGCGACATCTTCCTCCTCGATACTCCGGGCATCTTCCCCCCCTACGTCGACAACGCCGAAGCCATGATCAAGCTCGCCCTCGTGCAGGGCATCAAGAAGGGCCTGATCCCCGACGCCGTCCTGGTCGACTACCTCCTGTACCGCCTCAACTCCTGGGACCCCTCCATCTACGCCAAGTATTGCGAGCCGACAAACGACGTCGACGAGTTCCTCACGGCGGTCGCGCGGCGCGAGGGGAAGCTCATGACCGGGGGCGTGCCTAACCTCCACGATGCCGCCGCCCGTATCTTATCTCAGTGGAGGGCGGGGAGGCTGGGCAAGTTTGTCCTGGACGACTTGTCGCCGGAGGGCATCACGGCGCACGAGAAGTCCTTGATGTCGCCGGCGCTCAGCTTGCATCAGGCAAAGAAACGCCAAAAGCAAGTGATCAAGGATGAAAACCTTGGCGAATAAATTGCGAACCCCCTTGTAACAATAACTGTACAAATATTGAGGGTCGAAAGACCTAACACAGATACCCCACCAAATGATAATAGAATAGATTCTGAAAATGATCATGGCAAGAATCGAGGATACACGGCCAACAAAAACGTAGATACTTCTATCTTTCACGACTAAACTGAGATACTTCCCTCAGTAGAGCCTGGAGGGTATATATGGGAAGTAGAAAACTGCCTAGTGAGCCTAGGGGACCTTGCGGGCGGCCTAATGAAAGAAAGCGAAGATACAATGTCCATCCGTCCGTCCCTTGCCGGTCCTAAAAATGTGATGGCAGCAGGCCCAGAAACGCCAAAAAGATGCAAACAGTCCTTTAAACGCCAATCCTCAGCTTGAAGCGGAATATTCCTTTTCCCCCGACACCTTCCCTGATACGCGTTGGCAGGGTATGAAGCGAAACAACAAAATTGCGTGCAGCCGTCTGGCGTGCATGGCCATCAGACATATTGATTCTGCCATTTGACCATATCTCGTGTCAGAACATCCATCATTTCCATGCAATTTAAATCCCTGAAATCCTTATCAGTGGGTGGATTTGCGGATGCGCCATTGTGAAGGCTGTCGCTCGGGGTTCCGTTGACCGGCGTCGATGCGGCTTTGAGCGGCGAGTTTTGCCCACTGGCACCGTCTCCATTTTGAGTTGGAGGCGACGCCTCAGCTGCCAAATCGACTTGCGTCCTTGATATAAAATCCATAATGGCGGCAACCCTACGCTTCATGTCCGCCATGCTCATTTTGGTTGCCATTGATGACTTGGCTTTACTCCCGGTTTTGTTTTCGCCCGAGGATGTCTTCGTGTGACCGACCACGGCCGGCTCGTCTGTGTCCTTGCGGATGTCGCGCGACATAGATCGCGCAGGGGACTCGTCCTTGTCCAGGTCTCTATCCTTGGTATACTGATTTTTTCCCTTGCCCTTCTTGTGGTTACTTCGACCGCCTCGTTTGTGACTGCTTCCTGTGCTAGGCTGGACGGCTGGGGGAGTCCCTGGAGGTGGAGGCAAGATTGGAGTCGGAGGCTCTGAGACGGAGGGCGGCTCAACGCTCTTATTTCGCAGGGGCTTGACTGCCGCCACTGGCACCTCTTCTGATAAATCCGAATCTGCGTTTGTCAGGATGAGCCGATCCCCTTCAATTTCGAGAGTTGGGGACATACCTTCAGCACGTCGGCGCTCTGCACGACCCTTGCGCTTGTTCGCAGCCTCCTGCCGCTGGCGTTCTCGATCCTCCTTTTCCGACTTTTCTCTGGGTGTTCGACCGTTCCGAAGCTTCTTCAAGCCATTCCTGGCATTGGCCTCATCCTCTGATTCGTCTCGACTGGGGGGATCGATCTGCTCAGGAGCGATTGGCGGGGACGCCGATCGCGAGCTTGTTCGCTGCCTCTTAACGTGTAGCACATTACTGTATCGCAATATTAGCACTGGTAACAAGTTTAGGGGCAACTTTGACTGCACGAACTCTTCACTGTCACTGCGGCCACGTTTGGTGCGTCTTGATGTACCCTCTATCGAGTCCTGAACGTTCTCCTCCTTACTCGCTTCGATCGCGCGGCGTAGCTGCTCGTCATCGTAGGCAGCGTCTCGACTGTTCATGGTCGACCGCCTTTTTGAGCTTTGAGATGCCGAGTTCTGGCGGGAGCTCTTCGAGCCATTGCCTTTCGGAGACTTGGTGCCATCTTTCGCCAAAGAGGTGGCTCTGGAAGTGCCTCTTGACGGTCGATACAAGGGCAAGTATTTTGAGAACAGTTGTCTGCATTCACGTGGTCGTTAGCAACCGGTCGTTCACCTGCGTCCTAGGGGTAAGTGTTTTCGCAACGCCACTTCCAGGCGGAAGGATGGAAAAAAGAAAACGGACGAGGATGAAAAATATACGTCGGAGGAACTCGCTGGATTGAGGCCAGGTTTTAAAAACGTACCCGTTCGTAGCTGTGTGTATTTTGTGCAGTTCCTTGCGACACAATTCGCAAAAATATTCATCTGGCGAACTTTCCGCACTGAAAATCCCAACGCAAGCACCATGCTGCCAGACCTTGCATACGTCACATTGAACGAAGAAGCCAGTAACATCCTCAGTAAGTTCAATGCCAGCGAAGATGTCCGCGTCCGGGCTGTCAACGGGCGGGCGGCCGGGGTATTCGTCAGAGCCACAAATGCAGCGGACGGCTTCGTCCTCCTCATCTTGGAGGTCGTCACTTCCATTGGCCATGTCGAGGACGTCGGGGCGCAAATCAGCTAGCTTGTCTTGTTCCTCGTGCTGGCCGCGCGTGCGCCGGCGACCGAGGAGGGTGTCGTCGATATCCTCTGGGGGCTCAGACGACAAAGACGCCGTAGGTGTGGACTTGTCGGAGGGGGGTTTGACGACGGATCTGGTATTTCTTTCGCCGCGAGAGGAGGACCCCGAGGACGCCGATGAGTGTTGGGACTGAGGGTTGGTCGGACGAGCTCTCGACGATCGTCGCGGTGAGGGCGGCGCCATTGAAGAATGGCGGACGGCGGCGCGGGGACTCTGTGGGGCGAGGGTGCTGGCGACGCGTGTTGCGGCGGACGGTTGTGCTTGGGGAGTCAAGATGTAGAGTCAATATGTCTCGGAGGCAGAGGGGACGAGAGGTTGGCGGAAGGAATGGCGACAAGAGGTCGTGGTTGGGGACCGAGGGTAGTGAGCAACCAGAAGCCGCCGAGGGAATGCGACGGGCTGGCTACTGGAGAGCAAGACAAAGTCGAAGGAAGCAGTCAGGTTGCAGAGTGAATTGGCAATTTTTCATGACGGAACCCATAAAACCATAAGGCACGCTCATGACACAACCAGTCTGCTGGAGGGTGAGGGGAGACGGGAAGCGTGGGTGCCGAGTTTGGGGTGTGAGGTAGGTATGGAGGAGAAGAGAGAGGGCAGGGCCTTTCGCTCACAACTCGCAGCCCGGCTTTGCTGGTGGATTAGTCGCACGGAGCTGCTGGTGCTATGCTGCGCTGCGTCTTGGAAAAAAGACCTTGCCTGTTCTGGGGCTCGCAGGTACGTACCGTACTGTACTGTACCTCCCTGGTCGCAGCCATTGTGGGCACCAGAACCGGCACTGCGAGGCGCCAACCTGACTTGTCGGGGGATTCCAGCCCACTGATGGTGTGCGCTGGGACGCCCGTGGTAGGGAGGAAGTCGCCCGCCGGAGGGAGAGGGAGGGTCATTTTCAAAAGCATTTGGAAACCGCCTTGCCAAACAAGCCGGACCCCGTTGCGTTGAGATGAGGAATATTCAATATTAAGGGAGAAATGGCGCCCTCTCTGCTCGGCTGACAGTGCGCCCTAGTCATTCCACAACACGAGAGCTGAAGGTGATCGAGGTCGCTCATAGTCGCATTGTGTTTGCGTTGTCACCGCCCTCATATGCTGCGACGGCCGCGCCCGAATGTGGTTCGGGATGCATTGCGCGGATGCCCTCTGCTTTGTGAAGTCATCCCAAGGACTTGAATTAGTCATTCATGGTCGCCCCAGACTGCATCTCACCCAAGTCGGAACACTCCCTCGGCCAGTCATTGTTGGATTTCCAAGCATCCGCTCTCCATTTAACCCCTCTTTCGAACCCCTGTGTCTGCCCCAAGATTGTGACCATTAAATGAGCCGTCCGAGCAATCAACCGGCCTGCGTTAACAACTGCAGGGCTGGTGCTTGGTTGGCCTAGCCGGCTTACCTAAGACATCCAACGGACGGACGGCCCTTGTCGTGGCACACCTCCTAACCACACAGTTGACCTAAGGTTCCATATTAGCCACTACCCTTATCAAATGCCAAAAGTGTTCCTTCTGCAATCGCTTTGCTTTGACCTGTGTTGAATGGGCCAGCTCCGGGCTTGAACGGCTTTCCTTGGTACTTTTTGCTCCAGCGTAGGGCTTCCGCTGTCTCTTCATTGCTCCTCACCGGACCCCTGACGAACCCACGAGGCGTCCTCGCCCTATCCCAGTATCGGACGAAGGTGTCCCTCATTTGCTTCATCGGACCGCCACCTGGGGCCAGCACAGCGGCTTGGATTTCGCCGCATTAGATCTCATGAGCCTGCAGCAGAAGGTGTGTTGCCTCACCGGATTTTCGAGATATTTTTGACGGTTCTTTGAACCGCTATCGATCTCCCCAAGGCCGATGACGTGTTGGGAGTTGAATGTCCGACTGATCATATTGCACAGGACGTTGCATGTGCCAGAGCCGACCGATTTTAATCCAAACGACCTTGCTTCTCGACCGCGCTCGTTTCTCGACAGTTAACAAAAAACCTTGCTCCTTTGCTATTTTTCACGTGCCTGGCTCTCCTACGTCAGGGACAGTCGATAGCTTCCGCCGCGGCCCTGCTCTACCACGGTTCTTCGTGCTGTACTTCCTGCCACTGTCAAAAGTCTTTCTGACGGCTGGGTGCATGTAAGATGTGTGATGGGTACGCTTTCCTCTTGCTTTTCTTCCTTCTTCACGGTAGCTGCCAGCTGTGCGGTCTTTGCTATTTCCCCACGTTTTTCACTCGAAGCAGACATTGAGCTATGGATACCTCTGCGCCCTCACATCGCGTCAAGCTTGAAAGCCACTGGATTATCCTTGCCGTCCTCATGTCGGCCTTCGCTGTTATTGTCTCGATCTATTGGCTAACCAGAAGGAACCGTATGCGGATAGCAGATCATAGCCCAAGGATGTCCCCGGATACAGTATCCTCGCTGTTTCCAGACCGGCCGATTCGGCCGCTACCAAAGCGGCGCCTTCGGGAGACTTTATCGCCAGAGATCGCTGATTCGATTAAATATCCCCCCTCGGCTCACGACAACGTTCCGCTCTTCTATTACCCGCCCTACACTCCAAAAGACGAGGCGAGCCCGCCGAGTATAGGTTCTCTCAGCCCAGTCGAACGCAGCCGCCGAAGCGAGTTTGGGGCATCCCATGCGGGTCAGCGCAACGGTGTTCGATCAAGTCGTAGCGAAGATGATACTTCTGGTTCAAGGAGCACTCTCGTGACCAGGTCGCCCCCAGATATTCTTACTCGATCCTCTCGTCGGCTATCAAGGCTCGAGCAGTCTCGTAATACCGACCCCCCACCACCTCCATCAGCTACGTCCTCAGTGGATGGATATGATTCTTTTGAGAACACCAATAATAAGAAGAAGCGGAAGATACCCTCAGCAGGCGACACGGCGCTCAACGTGGCACATACTCTCAATGGGGATTTTGGGTCACTCGCATCTTCTGGCAGAGAACACTCTCCATCTGAGGACCCGACTACTGACAGGTCGTTTTCAGTGGCTTCAACCTACACAGGAACTAGCCCATTCATGCCAAATCCCCAAGGGATATCGGGTTCTGGGAGGGGAAGGCTAGGACGGGCGAGAAATGGTAGAAGCCCTTTGCGAGCTTTATCAGATGGGAACAATACGTGGGCTGGTCGAGCCTCAAAGGCTGCCGCCCCTCAATGGGCTCAGCCAGGTACGTGTATTCACTTCCACCGCCCACAGGCTTCAGCACACTCCCTTATCCCAGCACTATCCGAAGTGAGTCCGGCCACCATCGAGAGTTGCTACGGCTGCTACTCAGAGGGACTTCTTTCCCTGCCACGGATCGCGGTTGCCTAATGGCATACTCATTCAACAAGTCGCTCGTAGTTTCCACTCTCCTCGCTTCACCATTTGTACCAATGCGTGAACGCTTTCCCTTCCACTCACTACCCGGGTCCTCTTCGCCAGGCCACTACGTGTAACGCATCGCTTGTATGTTAACTAACTATTCATTTCGACTTGTTAGAACACGAAAGTAGCGGTATCATATCCAGCGCCATCGCGAATGCAGAGAAATTACCACCTGAAGGTCAAGAGAACGTTAGCCTCCTAGAGCAGCACTCCATGGCCAAAACAACACCAGCCTCAACACAATTTACGTTTACGTGTGATTCGCAAGTGCCAGGAACTGTCCAATGGCCAGGTAAGCGAATGTGGCCGAGAGACGTTGCTTACGAGGGATGCTTACTGGCTACAGGCCATATGTCACGGCATAACATGGGCACGCAGACAGCATCGGCTAGTTCCCCGGTGGCCCATGCCAACAGCTCTGCCAATCACGATGGGTCTTCGAAAGCTCCCAGTGGTGGCTCTGCACACTCTCGTAGGAAAGCACGCCGGCGCTTGGAGCGTGAACTTCTCCTAGCAGCTCGTCATCGGCGCCAGTTAGCTGCCGATTCTTATTACCACAACCCGCCAAAGCCCGAAGACGTTTGGATTTGCGAGTTCTGTGAATACGAAAGAATTTTTGGGCAACCACCCAGGGCCCTGATTCGAGAGTACGAAATCAAAGATCGGCGTCATCGACAGGAGGAGGCCGACCGCAAAAGGTTGCTTGAGAAGGCCAAAGCCAAGGGCCGCAAGAATAGAAAGGCGAGCAAAGCGGCTGGCAAGGGTGCCACCACTGTCAATCACGCCACCAGCCAGTCGCACGCTCAGCACATCGAGGATGAGGGCGCTCCACCTATGCATCAGGGACACAGCCATTCTACACAATCGGAGGAAGACTATGAGGACGAATTCGACGATGACTATTCGAACCCCCCGCCTAACGTCCTAACGAACGGCTTGAGCGGCGGAGCCACGCCGATTTTACCAGGGGACAATACTTAGTCGATTGTCTTTTGGATTTTTCGGCGTGGTTAACTGGATTTTGGCTAGTCGAGTGTCGCGAGGCAACACGACAAATTGTCTGATGTATAATTTTCTGGCATAAGTCCTCTTGACTCGCTCACCTTGCCCAGGTCTTGTAGTAGGGAGGGGTCGTCTCGGTGGGGAGACGTCTCTGGTGGAGGAAGTATGTGGGCTGGGGTTCTGTAGTTCGTGTTTACAACAGCTACAAAGCTTGACGATGTAGTTGATGAGCGACAGCAGCGAACCTTGCCTTTGGTCTAGCGACCCGCTTCATCTACCTTCCCTACTAATTTCAACGTAGGAATACAATTTTCATTCCACTCAATTCGGCACTGTTCGGGTCTGAAGCACGGTGCCCGCCGACGCCATAGTAATTTGATGACTGCTTGCGACGTACGAGTGGATGAATGCTGGAGACGCCAATGCTACTCTGTTATGCCGGCTCTACTCGAGACTGGCAAATGCCCTGCATATCAAAACTTGGCATGGTAGTCCATAGTCCTAAAACAGACCTTAACTCCTATGAACTAATTCTGCAAAATGATTGGCTGTGGGTCGATTAGACGAACGATGTGTTTTGGATCTGTAAAATAGCTTTTGCACCGAGGTTGGATATAGTGGAAAGGGCATATGTGAAACCCGATGACGAAATGGAGGAGACATTGGGGTCCGCGCGCTGGTCGCTCGGGAGTTCTGCATGGAGGGGGCTTTGCTGACTTGCCGAAGCTAAGCTTGGTTAGTATGGTAGGCGGTGCCTGTAGTCCTTTTGGGACGACGGACGACGACGAAGACGCACATCGTAGCAAACTTGGTCACTCACCTGCGCTAAGAGACGGAGAATTTGAAGATCGCAGGCAAGGCAGGGTCAAGGTCGCGGTTAGCGTGGATCGGGTTTTGATCGTGCCGGCCCAGGATCAGGATCAGAGAGTAACGCTGTGGAGGGAAGTAAGGTAAAGTAGGATCGACCTGGCGTGGCCCAAGTGGGAAGTGGAAACAAATCCACTAGATGTGAGAGACGGACGGCAGAGGCCAGTCAGTCCAAGCAAGAATCGCCCTGCCAGCAGACGGGCATGCCAGAACTCGTCAGGCCGAGCCGGGTTGAACAGATAGTTGTCTCAGTGCTTTTGCGTCGTCATCCCACTAGATAGGCATCTAATATAGGCAAGGCGTTATTTATTGGAAGCAATGAGTTCCAATTGCTCTCCTCTTGAGCGGAAAGTTAACTGTAAAACCGAGTAGGTAAATGGACACACAGTTACTACGTACAGTCAATACAAAACCCACCAAGGGTCGCAGCGGGCTGGCCCTCTGTTCGACCCGTGCGCAAGGGACGCGACACATGCGCCGTGCCACCACTGGCATGGAGGTACGACGACGTACGTCCAGCAAAACATCAAGGAACATTGGGACGGGGGAGAGGTGGTGCCGCACTAGCCTCACTGGAGCGGCCTTAGCTCAGCAACCACTTTCGTCATCATTCATCCCGCAAGCCCCAAACTTGGGATTCCCTCCCCCCCAACCCGAACCGAACCAACGAGCTCCCCTGGGGATCCGCTCTGTCGGCGACACTCGTCTCATTTGATCCTCCCAGTCCTCCATCAAAACTTAAATCAACTTCCCGCTTGTGCCAAGAACCGCTCCCTCTTTCGATCGCGCATACTTTTACTTGACATCATTTTCCCTTATCCCCATCATCATCCGCGCCAGTTTGTACTCTATCCCTCCGCTCCCCCGAGATACCTTCATTGCCTCTCTACACACCGTATTCAAGTATTTTTCGATCCATGCAACCATCATAGCATTCCTCTGACGTGACGCGGGCTGTTGCGACACGCCCCCCATCAAACTTGCCCGCCATGTTCGGCGGCTCACGGAGGCATCGTCCTCCCGTTCAGGTATGTTAACTTCACTTAGCGTCAGCCATTGCCGCCATGTGCAGGCCACAGAGTTTGGCCCTGGATTGCACCGCTTGCTTCGGCAGCCCGGATCGGGTCGCTGAGATGACGCGGTGATTACCATTAATTCCAATTCTCGCTCGTGCCGTGTCCTTGCGACGGCTCCCACCATGACCCCTTCTCTGCGCGTCTTACTCTAGTTAAACGGCCTGCTAACGGTCCTGTTTTGGCGAATAGCCTCTCACCAAGGAAACCGCAAACCCCAATGCTGCAACTGCAGCTGCATCGGCATTCATGCGCCGCGAAGGTTCTACGTCGCTCTCATCCGCCGCCGCCGCCGCCGCTCTCAGAGCGCGGCCGACCACGCCTACCAATGTCGCCGAGGTCCAGACGAAACGTACTGCTCGCCGAAGCCCATCCGTCTCGTCAATCGGAAGCCGCGATGCCGGAAGACGAAGTCTACAGAGATCGCCAAGTGTGGGATCCATGAGTGAAAGGTCTTTCCGGTCACCCTCTCCTGGGCGAGGTCCGCCGGCGCAGCACCAGAATGTGCCCCCTGTGCCTAAACTTCCGACCGAGAGCCATGCCGCTGCTGCCACAAGGGCCACCGGCAACAGTGCCGGCAGGAAAGGTCTCAGCCTTCAGACGCAACCCTTTCGCACCGCCAGTCAGAAGATGAAGGATGGCCAGTCTGGTTCGTGGTTTGCAGGTGCCACCGCTCGAAATCCCGCCAACGTCCGAAAATCCGATTCTGTCCTTCACTCCTCATTCACCTCGCCCGACGTACGTCCCACGAGTCCCAGCTCCTCAATCAACTTCTCATACCCACGGCCGCGATCATCTTCTATAGACAGTCACACTACGCCTTCACCAATAGCCGATAATGCAATGGTGTACGACCCTAATTCGCGGAGGATGGTTCCCAAGGTCGACTTGTTTGAGCGGCAGAACACCGTTCGGGAAGCCTCAGAAAAACCAGTCAAGAAGAAGAAGACGCAGGAAGTATCAAGGAGCGGGTCGCATCTTGCGAAAGGAACAGTAGGGAGAACGAAGGCTCCCGTACTTGAAACAGTTACATCCGATGCGATCAAGCAAACAGCAGAACCGGAAAGCCGCACGGCAGCACAAGACCTGGTCCCGGAATCCGCGGATGTCGAAAAGGATGCAAATGCAACCGTTGAGCAGGCCACTGAATCACGGCAGCTAGTTCATCGAACTTCAAGCCCCGAGTCTTCCCATGCGACAACAGTGCTGCCACCCTCAACAGCCACACTTGAGCCTGTTACAGGACACTCAGGCATTGCTCCAGCTCGTGACGCGTCTCCCGACCCCGCTGAGAAGTCCTTTCGTGAGGATGCTGATACTGTCACTCCTGTTCCAGATCAGTCCAACACCCCTCCGACGGACACTCGATACACGTCGGTTGCTGATGATACAATGGAGGACAAAGGACTAGCCGAGGAGAAGCCTGACACTGTATCTACAAGACAACCTAGCAGCATCAGGCGTGAGAGAGTGCACTCTGAAAGTCCTGCACGTACAGCTCACTTCGCCCCTGCCACTGACCAGCTGCTTGTTAGACACGAGCCCCCGTCCCGATCACTTTCCCCTCGCAAGTCGGCTCTGAAACAAAGGAGCCCGACTAGGGGCGCCTCTCCTTCAGACGATAGCTCAGAAGCGTCTGGATCTGGGCTGGGTGCTAGCCTCAGAGACGATACCCCCCTCAGTCGCAAGAAAAGTGCGCGAGTGAGTTTCGATGATCAGAACACAGTCGTTGTGGGTGAGGCTGCTCCTATAGTGGGAGAGACGGATTCACCAATTGTGCCTAGCCCGCAAGCACAAACCAAGAAGCCATGGCATAGTATTGTCGGCAAGCACACTCGCAAAGAACACGCATCTCTGGATGAAGATGAGACAATGACACCAAGGCCTGCATTGCCTCTATTCGGTAGCGTAAGGGAGAAGAAGGTCAAGGAGCCGGAAGAACGGCCGCTTGTGCGCCCAACGGAACGGAACTGGTCTCCGAGCCCTGTATCACCCGCACAACGACAGCCAAGCCCCTTTAACTCACCGGCTCCCCACCTTCCACAGCCGACCGACTATAATGCTGAGCCGTCTTCAGTATCAGAACAGCCGCGTAAGCACGAGGCAAACATCTCAAAGTACAGAGAACCGTTACCACCTGTTGTTACTTCTGTGGAAGGCAGCGGTTACATCAGCAACAGTGCAGAGAGCTCAGACAATGAAAATGAGGACGAAGTCCGCGATAGTCGGTCAGACACTGTTAACCCAGAACCTAGGGTGTCAAGTGGGTTCGAAGAGGCCGTGCCTGGAGAAGCTATGGGCCAGTCGAAGGCCTCGGAGCCCGACCATGCCACGACTGAAGCGGTGATCCCTACTGACACCTATCAAAACAACCCAGCAGCTTACTCACATGCGACCTCGACAATGGAAAGACCAGTTCCCGATATTTCTATCTCGTTGCCAAGTCCCACACCGCAACCCGATTCAATACCATCAATTACACCTCAGCAGGAGTATTTCGATGTTCCGGGTGGCTTTCCCGAGGATGATAATACGGAGCAGCCGACCTCTTCTGATTTACATTATAAGTCTGACTCTGTGGCTGCGCCAGCGTCATCCGCTATTAATGACCGAGATAATTTTTCTACGTCACCGGATCCTGCAGCACCTAGTCTGGCCGGGGTATCTGCTCCAGAATTAGATCAAGACATTGCCACAAGCCATGCTGCTCATGGTTCTCCAATGGCAGACATTAGAGAGGAGGATGAAATGACAGACAGCAGCAATAACAGCATCTACAGCGATGCCTACGAAGACCTTTCTGATGTAGATGGAGACGGTTTCATGTCTCTGGACGCAGTAGTAACCGCTCCGGTCCCCAAGAAGAGCTTTGAAAATGCAACGAATAAATCAAGCACGAAACCCGATCACATCACTTCGACAGCGACTACCCCGCTTGGTACGACTCGGGCACCCATCGAGAAACCATCCCATGCGCCAGACAATTGGGAGAATGCAAAGGCCTACTGGAGAAGCCTCACGACAGAGAAGCGCCGCCAGCTCGAAGTTGAAGCCATGGTCGACGGTGATGATGAGGCAGATGCGGAAACAGAACTGAAGCCTAAGAAGTCCCAGCAAAAGGTTGCCAATGGCAGTCCAACTGGAACCGAGCCTCAACAAGCAAACGGCCATAGTAGGTCTTATCAAATCCAGCCAGGCACGAAATGGCCAAGCAATGGCTCGGCCAGTGTCTCTCCAGAAAAGCCTGGAGTGACTCACAGCCGAGCGCAGAGTGACCGAGGTAACAGCATGAAGCTTCGGAAGTCCATGCGGCAGCAGGAACCGGTTTTCAGCAGCAGTCCTCAGCAAGGCACCATGCGGAAATCATTGAGATCAGGGGGCTCTGGCTCGTCGGCTTCTATGAACACCCAAGCACAAAACAATGCCGCTACTGGCTCACCATCTAAGCCGTCTGGAAGGCCTATATCTTACCAGCCGCCATCCACAGCAGAATTGAGCAAGAGGACCATGCGCAACTCGCCTGCCGACAGACAACCTTCTCAACCGGATCCATTCGAAGGGTCTGTCAGACCTAGCCCCAGACGGCGTGACTCTGATGCGAGCGAAAGCAGCTTTACACGAACCCGCGCAACTCTCGGAGAAGGATTTGGTTTCAAGAGGACTATGAGAAGTAGCATGTATGAGCCCACCGCAACAAAACCCTCTCCTGAGCACACCAAAGGAAGTAGTCGCTTTAGTCTGCGCTCCTTATCGCCAACTGGATCTGCCTTTCGGCGTAGCTCCATGGCTTCCTCTCCGGCACCAACCCCAGGCGGCCGCATTCGTCACTCGTTGCGAGCCGAGTCAACTGAGAATAACGCATCCCGCGTGCGCATTCCAACCTTCTCGAAGGCTACAGGCAAGAAAGCCAAGAGCAAGCTGGACGGTAGTCGCTTTGACGATTCAAGTGACGAAGAAGGTGGAACCGCGGTATTCAACAGTCGCTTCGCTGACTCCAGTGATGAGGATGATGCGCCAAAGCCAGTGGCCAAGGGGCAGGGGCTCCCGAAGACGCTGCGCAACAAGCCATCCAGCTCCGCTGCGGCCGCTGCCATGAACGTTCCAGCCGTCCAGCGTCAGGACACAAATTCGCCAGATCTCCCAGACAGCGATGATGAGGAATTTGTCCAGCCAAAAACCCGGACTACCAATGGAGTGGCGAACGGCAAGCCAAACACAACAATACAGAGAAGCGGCTCTGGCCGCGGTCACATGGTTGCAGCTAATCACACTGCCGTCTCGGAAGTGCAGGCAGAGACTCCCATTCGGCCCACTCAGTCGAGACGCGGAAGCTTCATGTCCACCATTCTGCGACGCAAGAAGGGTCCAGCTGGTAAAATATCTAAAGGTCACATCGAAAGTGCTGCTCGGCGCGACACTCCCTTGGAGCGCAGCACGGAGGAACTGTCCATGCTCCGTACCGGCAGCAACGGCAAGCCTCGCCTGCAAAGACGTGGTCCTAGCTGGCCCTTCCCAGAGGAGGCGGGTCAGAGCAATGCTGCCACCGCCGCGGCCCTCTCCAGCAACATCCGACCATCAACAGCGGGCGGTCCCACAGGATCCTCGCCGAAGACCAACTACCTGAGACGTCGCAGTGCCTCCTATAACGGCCCTGCCGCGGCGGCGGCAGCAGCTGCGGCAACACCTACATCTGCACCCGCAGCCGCACCCGTTCTCGAGGAGGACGGCCCTGTCGAGGCCGCTGAGCCGCACAAGAAGAAGAAGTTTGGCACGCTGAGGAAGATGTTCCGGCTGCACGATTAGGTGCGCGTGCGGTGCTACCAAAACGGTGTCATCAAGGAGCTAGGCCCCGCGTGTCTTTCCTTCTTTCTCTGCGGGCAGTGAAACTGGACTTTGACGAATCACCAACTACGGCGCGCAGCAGCGTAGCCTTCGATGATGTTTTCTTTTTTCCCCTTTTCTTTCTTCTTCCTTCTCTTCCTTTTTCTTCCATATGATTCCCGTGTTCGTATATTTGCTTCTCTCCCTTGTTAATCGGGGCTTTTACCATTGGATCAAAACGGGTTTGGGCGTAGGCAAAGCAAAAACAAAAAGGGAATCCAAGGGAGTGTTTCGGAAGGGAGGGCTTCCGGGTTTGTTCTGGGCAATCAAAGCAGGGGACTTAACACAGTGTTCAGAAGTCGTGAAAGCATTGGCATTGGGGACGCGTCCGAGCTATCTGTACTTGGGATGCTGTATAAGATGTGGAATTTTCAGGCTGTAAAGACTCGAAACGGCCTGCATGTATCTACTGCAACAATTCGGGCTTCGCGAATATCTAGAAGCGGCAGACGTAATAATTATCATTCGATATTGTTGTATTACTTGTGACTCCAGCAATGTTATAGTTGTAAGAGAGGTCCGCAAAAGACGATGAGTACTCTGACAGAAGGACACCATTATATTTCCACAAGCGCTGAAAATGCTATCAACACCTTTAAATCGCTATGCAACACACATGGCTATTCTCGAGAGCCTAAAAACCCTGAATGCCAATCTCTTCTGTTTTCCCAAACGCCCAACGTAAAATGCTTGCAAGATTTATCTATGCCACTCTCCGGGCCAACTCCTGATCCGCAAAATCGCCTTTGCCTTGAGCAAAATTCTTTTCTTCTCAAAATAACAGAGCAATCCTGCCATTGGGGGAAGCCACCCTACCGTTCAACCGAGCCTCAAATCATATCAAGGCAAAGC
Organism: Paramyrothecium roridum; assembly: GCA_003012165.1. NCBI lineage: Eukaryota > Fungi > Ascomycota > Sordariomycetes > Hypocreales > Stachybotryaceae > Paramyrothecium > Paramyrothecium roridum. The sequence continues at coordinate 4,334 of PXOD01000081.1, read as the reverse complement.
AGAATATCGTACAACAACGCAGTTAGAAGTCGCCGCAGGATCACAAGCGATTCTGTTGAATAAAAAGTAGCGCGGGAACAGATGTATGGTTTTCTCAGCTTTTCGAACGCGGCTTGTCTCCCATTCTCGCCTTCTCACGTTCGAGGAGTAACGTAAGCTGACTCTTTGTCCGCGCCAGAGGAACACTTGCGAAAGGGCTGGGTTGTGTTGGCGTTAGACGGGAGTCGAGTATGGAGGACAAAGATTGGCGATGCTGAGGTAGGATATCATCAATTGCATTAGTAGTAAATATGCCAGACGAAACAGGCGTTGAGCCCAGTCCCGATTGGTCAATAATGGTACCGTGGGCAGCAATGTTTGTGGTTGAAGCCGTAGCGCCAGTGAAAAGGCCCTGTGTTGATATACGTGATTGGCCAAGGTCCACTGACCGTTCGTTTCCTTGGTGGCTTTGTGACCGGGCCATCGTTTTGGGCGAAATAAGTTCTTCGAGGGCTCCTCCGTTCATCTTGTATCGCGAATTGTTCACAATAGGTCTAGCAGCAGGGAAGTCGTTTGTGTATCCTGGTAGACTGACCAAAGATTGTGCTTGACGAAGGTGTCCATTCCTGTGCTCCTGGTCTGGATTCTCGTGAATGGGTGATGGATAAGCTCCTACTTGAGAAACCTCCGGCCGGTCAGTCGTCGCTCTCCTCTGAACGGCTGGTCGTTTTCCAGCAGCTTTCGTACTAAGCCCAGCTTCGTGTAGTGACAATGTTGATTGTGAGCGACGCGAGCCTTTAACGTGCTCCCGAGGAGCATCTGAGGATGGGGAAGCAATGCGGTTTGTCAACGAATTTCTGGAGCCGATAGATGAAGCAGCTTCACGCGAGCCGGCATCGGATTCCTTTGAATCTTTTGAAGCTGTAGAGGACTGTGAACTCGGCCGCCGCGGAAGTAAAGGTCGCCGCTTGGCTGCCGACGAAGTCGCAACAAATTTCCTGGGAGCCCCCGACTGTTTTTTCTTCGCTGGAGATGGCGCCGTCTTGCGCATCTCCAGAGTAGTGGCTACGGTGCTTCCAGATGACGGGATTTGACTGTCCTTGTCGTCTTCATCGGCAGATTCGTGAGGCGAGACAAACCGTGCCGTAGGTCGTGGGCCCGACGCCGAAGGGCCTCTAGCCTTCTTCAGAATCGGATGTGATGGTTGTGGTTTTGAGGCAGAAGAAACTTGGCTTTTAAAGGCTCCATCGCTGGTGCTGGCGGCAGGCGAAGGGTCACGGATTTGTTGTGATGGTGATATAGATTGCTGCAGGTTACTCGGTGATACGAGCGCTTGAAGGGCCGAGGAAGCCTAGGGTTAACGTTAGGCATAATGTAGATCCGTTTGTTTTTGCGCTGACGTACATCTGGTCCTTCCCATCTATTCGAGGGGCCTCTGAGAGGAACAAAGGCTGGCCCGACAGATATGTCTTCATAGAGCTTGGCAAGAGCGCGACCACTGAGATGGCGGCGGTCACTTCCCCACACATGCCACCAAAAGTTCTCCAATCGTCGAGCCGTTGGGTCTTTCAATTTTTTATTTGTAATGGTGTAAACTGGGGGAAACGGGTGTCAGTAGGCTTGAGCAAATCACGGATAAAATATGTCAGGCTGATCATACCATGCCAGTAGCTCCGTATCCTGTCCTCTGGCAAGACTGAGTACGCAGCAACTTCTTTATACACATCTTTTGTGTTGACAACGATGCCTTTTGGCAGAATCATGGGTAAGGAGGGGTCCATTTAGACCAAAATTCGGCCTATGCCGCCAAGGTATTGGTTGAGTGAGAAATGGGATGAGTGAGAAGATGAGGATGGTGGTATCCCCAATAGGCCCTTCACGATCTGAGAAGGATAACTTAGCGGGGGAAGAAGTTGTCCGAAAAGGCGAGAAAGTAAGAGATGGTTGTCGATAGGCGACTTCCAGCCAATGGTTCGGCGTGGGAGAGTCTATCTATGACTAGGCGGACAGAGCATGGTCGCTGGCGGTGACCCTTTGCAGGTACCAGGTCTCAGAGGGTTTCTTGTTTCTTGTTTCTTGTTCGAGGGGCCCGCGAGTAAGCTTTTCAAGCCACCGGTGAGCAGGGGTGAGGGACGAGGGCGTCCAGGGCAGGGCAGGGCAGCGACTGGAGAGTCCGCGGTGGCGGGTGTCGAATGAGAGAGAGGGAAAATGTACTGCCTCGACCAACCAGGAGTACGAGGCCCTGCTGCGGTGGCCTGAGTGGTTGCTGTGCGTGAGGAAGTTGTGCGAGAAGTTGTGCGTACGAGGGATGACCGGCAGCGGAAAGGTCCCTTAGTCAAATGGGGAGTAATGCTTCCACGTACTATACCCGAGAGGATAGGTAAAGCACTTTAGCTCAGTCCAGTGAATGGGTGAGTGAGCGAGCGCTGTCTAGCCCGCAGGGTCACCTAAAAAAAAAAAAAATGGTGGGAGGCAAGTAAAAGGCCAATAGGGACAGGGCGAGGGTCCGGGAAAAGGAGCTTACGAGCTTAGCTCAGCGCTGAAATGGATAATACAATACTGGCCGTGCCCAGCTGAAGGAGGTCGTGTAAGTAAAGGTGAGGTCGGTGCCAAGGCGTGTGTGAGACGGTTGGCAGGCAGCGGCGGTGGCCCTTTGAAAAGAAAATTCGAGGTGGCAGCGGCTCCAGAGTGGGATGAAAAGCAGGGAGGAGTGGGAAACGAGCAGGTGAGTGAGTAGGTAAGGATCAGGGTCAGGCCTGTTGCTTGCTTTGGCCGATGGGGTCGTGTTGACTCGAGAAGCGATTTTTCGACGTCGCAGGCCGGAGGAGGGGCACGTCACGAGGCCCAAGTGATGCGTGGTGGTACGGGCGAGTGGAAGGGATGACTATGCGCGAGTGTGTTGCAGCAAAGCCCAAGCGGCTGGGATCGGTTGCCCTGCTCCTTGTCTCGAGCCGAGTGAGCTGAGTCCGAGCGACGTATGTATGTTACGTCGAGGTCCTGCAATGGAGATGCCGTGCACTGGTACTGAGGTATGCCAATCTTGGAGGTGCAGTCAGCTCAGGTGTGACTAAATTCCGTAGATGCCTTACGGCAAGGCAGAGCGGACTACCTCGAGGTGGACAGAAGATGTGAGAAAAGAAGAACGGTTGGCAGATTGCAAGTCTGGGAGGTGCACCAGAAATGGCGAGGAAAAGGTGAACTGGAAGGACACACTCAGGTAGGTGCACCTGGCACCCGCACCCGCACCAGCACCAGCACCCACACCAGCAGTAGCAGTAGCAGTAGCAGTAGCAGTAGCAGTTGGAGCTGCGACTGCAGGTACGGGGAGAAGTAGAGGTACACAGACTACATGCAATGCAAGCTTGTCTTGATGGGTTAAAATTCCGCCGGCATTTAGTGCTTCGCTTCGAAGCAAGGCGCTGTTGCAAGGTACCCGCGTGATGAGACAGACAAGTGCTCCCCCCCCGGAAGTCACCTAAACCTCAACACCGTGACCGTAGACGACTAAGACCTTGCACTTACTACCTATGAGAGATCTTGGCATGTCTGGACGAACCGTCTACCTTGAACGCAAGGGCTGCCTGGTCGTTCATTTACTCTTACTTTTTTTTTTTTTGGTTTCTTTTCCTCCCATCTTGTATGGTTCTTTTGGATCTTATTTCTTATTTTTAGGAGGCTTTTCTCATCTATTGCTCCTCACCTGACACCGGAGCTCACATGAATAATCCCCTAGAGTACCTACCTACCTTACCTTAAGGGTGCCCTTTCGCTTTGTCTTCGTCTCCGTTCTTTGCCTCTCTTGGCGTTTGTCTTTCCGCCTGAATGCTGTTGTGCATGTCTCGATGCCGGAAGCCCAAATGCATTCTAGACCATAAAGGATGTGTTACTAGGGCTTGAGGAGGGACATGGGTACACACACGTGAGGTCCGGGGAGAGAGACAGGTTGGTTACCTTACCTTGCCTGAGGTGGAAAGTGCGAGAGCTACCTCAAGCTGGACGAAGTCTCGTGATGGGCAGCGCATGGTGCAATGTGGGGGACGCTGCTAGGGAGGTACAGGTACAAGCCCGCGTTGCGGACGTAGTCGGGATCTTGTGAGTAGAGCACCGCCCCGGGTCAGGGACGCCCACAGGCTACAGCGCCGGCGCTGTCCGCCGAGAGCCAAATCCATTGGGGGGGGATGTGGGGGGGGTCGGGCAGAGTACCCGACAAAAAGGCCAGCAGGGGGGGGGCCATGGCAACAACAACCCCGAATTATCGGACAACCCAAGTCCGTCCACGTGCCTCGGTATAGCTGGAATCAACGAGTACGTGTATCAGCGAAACAGAACACCGCACCACGCCAGGATACGACAGC
>PXOD01000080.1:0-41827 GCA_003012165.1 Paramyrothecium roridum | reverse complement strand
TCCACTTGATGCCTTGAACTTGCGAGAATGGGGGGATGCAAGAGGGGGCCGCCGTCGCCTTCGCTTACAGCAGCGGGACCCTTCTTTGATGGCCACATGATGTCGACTTTTTACTCGAAGCTACTCAATTGACTCGGTTCTGCGGTCAGAGTGTATGACACGGTGGCCCTCATTGCGATGGAGCCCTCCCCTCCCCCCCGATGCTGGTCGTGGCCAATATCAATTCTCACGATGCCGAAGCACCAGCCTGCCGGGCCCGGACCTCCCTCCCTCCCCATCTCCATATCCGACTCCTTTCGTCGAGAGGCATCGCTAACCGAGCTGGCTCGGCTAACGTCCAACACAAATCAAAAACCCCAGAAAGATCATCGTCGTCTCTGTCAATTGATCACGACCCACAGGATCGTTGTCCACCACACGTGGTCCGATCAACCTCCGGCTCCAGATTGACCCTCACGTACATGCACATGCTTATACATACACACATACACACACCCCCCTTTCCCCCAGCACCAGGTATGCCCACCAGGTATGCCCCCATCCTTGCAGAGGCCCCCAGCCTGCTGCTTCGTCGACATGCATCTCCACCAAGACCATCTCGAATACCGACAAGCCTAGACAGAGAGAGGCAGGTTTGAGAGGGTGGGTAGGAAGAAGCTTCCACTCTCCACTCTGCTTTTGTGGTCCTCCGATTCTCTTCTCCACAGGCGTCGTAAGACAGCAATATAAAAAAGATCTGTGCATCCTTCTCCACCACCAGGGGGGGGCTTTCCTATGGGAGATGGCTGGACATGCGAGAAGCATCGCGTGATGCCTCCGTGCTCATGGTTTCCCCTCCCGTAAGCCATGCGCGGCTGTCAACGGTCCTGGACATGCCCAGTGAACTTCGAAATCGGGTCATATATTCATATACTCCGCTTAAAGACACACCATCATCATTGTCCTCCTCTTCCTCCTCCATCACCTGCAACTTGACGTAGGACCCTGCCTGATATTGCAGAACATGAAACCGGCCCCGACCCTCTCCGCCTCTCCTATTTGTGGACAGGCCTTCCATCCAGCTTCCGTCTTACCTCGATGATGTCAAATGGTCGGTCTGAAAAGTCAGTTGGCCAGATGTTGCAGCTACGCGCCGTCTACACTCCTCCCTCATCTGGTAGGAGGTGGACAGCGTGCAGTCCTTGCGCACATGGGACATGTTCCCCAGCTCTTTGACACGAATCCGATGTAGTGATAGCAGAACAAGGCCACGTGAAGAAGGTTAGGTTTCGCTTCACGTTCAAGGAGATAGCTGGGTAGCACATCATGCTGAGCGGAAATCATGTTATATTGAAGAACATCTTCACTCAAATTAGCTATGTAGCTCTATCTCACGCGCCAATTGCAAAATGTCAGGCGTCATCTCCATGACACAGATGTAGAAGGTGACAGGATAAGTCGAGAAAGCCGTGGTAATATGGCCTAGTATCATCTCGACCATTCACTTCTGCTTCGCCTCGGCTTGGCCAGCCAAAAATTCAAAAGCCACACATAACAGAGCCCTAAGACAGTCCTTTCCACCCATAGCCTCGTCACGAGGGCTTATTTACTGTCCGATAAATGTACATGATGAGAGCTTCAGGGGAAGACAAATGCTCAATTGCTTAGATTGAGCGACAACGCTCAGCTGATATGATCAAGTAGCAAGAAAGAAAAAAGGGTGATAAACATTATTCGATCATCGTAGCCTCGTAAATAGGCGAGTGCTTAAAGAAAAAGGGGCAGCTGTACAGGTCGGATGGGGAATAGGTTTTTTTGAGAAGTTGTCAACCATAGGAAGGTTTGACAAATGACAAATGGAATGGGTATATATGGGTGGTTGTGAGGGAAGAAGTGAGTTGTCAGTGATTGAGGATAGATCCTCTCGGCTCAAAGACAATCATGGAGGTTTTGGTGATACTGAAGCCTGAACGCCTATCCAACGCCAAGTATAATTCAATGATATGACGACCGCCCGCGTATGACAGGGGGATTAAACGTGCGGTGCGCCAGGCCGGCCCTGCCCAAGGGATTCGAGTAGCTCGTGTGGCGGTATTCTTTGGATGCCACTTCCACGATCAATCATCGACGTCGGCGCCGGGCTGTAACCTTCGCGCTTCTTGCGGATTCGGTCTAGAACGATGCCTCCCACCACGAGGAGCAGTATTAGGCCGAGGGCAACGGCCAAACCGATCAAGATGACGAACACAATCGGCATGTGATTTCCTGCTTACCATGTTAGTTACAACCAAGTTCAAGGGATACGTGCCAATGGAGAGACATACCATCCGAAGCGAAGAAGTTATCCCGCTGCGTGAAGATTTTCGCAATACTACCAGCACCGTTCCCTGAGCTTGTGGCAAGGGCGTATGGCTGATATCCGCTGCCATTATAGATGACAGCGGCAGTGTTGCCGAGCTCGGGTATAGGAATTTCGCCGGTGAGCATGAGAACATGCCTGTCATCGAGTGTATCGGTGTCTCCGTGGCCTTCGGTAACTTGGAAGACCTGTAGGCTTCGGATGACAGCGTTGTTGGGCAACGCAGGTTCAATAGTAAGCCACCTCTCCCCGTCGTATTTCATCACAAAGGCCTCATCGCCACCAGCTCTCGTGCCAGCCACCCACAGTTCGTTCTCGTCGTTGGAAGCTGGCACAATCACATGTACGGGCCCCGGAAGGCTTTCCGCAGATGGGAATGTGCGAGAGGTTTGTGCCTCCGTATCATACAATGCGAGGTATAAATTGCCAGTATCATTGCCCCTCAGGTCGCCACCAACAAGAAGCGTCGTTGGGCTAGACCAGAAGAGACTCGACACGTCGCCAGCCAGATTGTTACCCGGTCGATTCCACTGGGTGGTGTTCGCATCAAATACGCAAAGGCCAGGGCAATCTAATGCACCCGCATTGTCGAAAGATCCTCCAACGAATACCTCAGAAGTATCAGGGCGGATAGTGATGGCCGATACCGTGCCCTGCGCTCCGGACACGGGAGGGATCTGGTTGCCGAGTGACTTGGCATTGATATCGTACACAACGAGGCCGTTGACATCAACATCGTTGATCGTACCACGGATCCTGCCGCCAGCATACAGGGTTGCCCCTGAAATTGCTATGGTGACAATGGTAGACTCGGCTGAAATTTCGGAGCCCAGGCCAGTCACAGAATCTCCATCGTTACCGTCAACAAAAATCAGGTTGTTCACAGTTGAGCCATCACTAGCTTGGGCTGAGAAATGGCCTGCAAGAATTGTGAGGTTTTGGTCACCCTCCTCATAGAATTTGCCTGTGACAACACCTGAGATTTCATCGGCGGAGAGGATATCTCGGCGAGTCAAGTTTGACGACGGTGGCAAATTACGAATGTTGATAGGGAACTGGCCTAATCCCTCTTCTGTCAATGTCGCGATGCCGCTGACACTTAGCTGAGCTGATGCAACGGACCCAGCATAGAGCGAGTCGCCATTTGGAAGATCAAGAAGCGCAGCTGTCAAGATGCCACTGTAGCTTGGTACTGACCGGCCAAGGTTTTGCAGCCAGTTTTGTTGAGAAGGAACCCAGATGGCCAGACCATCGACAGAGATCGCCTCAAAATCACCGAATTCTCGGCATTGCGAGAAGGCTCCCGAAAAGGCGATGACTGTCTCGGGCGTCTCTCCACTGATGTTGACATGGAAGGGTACGACATGCTCCACCCTGCCGTTGAGGCCTGCCCCCAAAGCCCTCCATTCTCGGGTGCCAGTGTCAAGGAGACCAACGAAGTTGAGTCCTTCAACTGAATCAGTTTTTGTGTTTGTAAATTCGCCTCCAACAAATAAACTATTGCCCTCCAGGTGCATATCGTAGACTTCATCATTGAGACTTCCACCAACTGTTAGGACTTCATTGTCGTTGTTAATCGCAACAATGTTGTCATGTTCGGGTGATGTAAAGTTACCACCGACATAAATGAGGTCCCCAGAGGTGACCAATGACGCGACGCCAGTGTTACGACTAAAGGTGGCACCCAACTTGTTAATGGCAGAATCTTCGAATGTCGTCGAGTCGACCACGGCCTGTTCGGGGTCAAAGTCGAAGAGACCATTGAGCCCGCCGGTAGAGTTGATGAGAGTAAAGCCGACAGATTGAGCCACAATAGTGAGATTGTCAATGTCCTGTCCCGCAAGTGCGGTTAGGGTTACGGTGGGCTTGAAAGTGTCCGAGCTCTGTTCGATGTAGCCAAAATAAATTTGGTCGTACTTTTCATAGTTGTTTGTCTGGAAGAGTGATGTAGTGAAGGTAGCCTCACTAGTGCCACTTGACATGACGCCTGTGATGTTGACACGACCTCGGGTCTCACAGGTGTCGTCAGGAGCACAGCCTGGGGTGTACATATTCACGGAGTAGTTGCCGGACTGCCGAATGTTGGGTGTGAAAACCACGGAGGCTGAATTGGGATCATCGCCCGGCGACACCTCGGCCGTGAGGTAGATAGAGTTGCTCTGGAGCGACGGTGATTCTTTCCATGGGCCTGTGGTGGTAGCATTGGATGGAAAGTCAATTCCACGGCACGTTGGCTCGTTGAAATCGCGGACCGCGTGGGCTAGGATGTTGTCTTGGAAAAGCTCGATGCCAGCAAGACCGGCTCCCGCACCGTACCATTCCGAGATAGCAATCTGAAACCTGTTCATCCGAACTTGATTGACGAAATGGAAGTCCTGGAATTCAACGCTGCGGTTGTTGCTGAGCGGGCATTCGCTCGTACAAGAAGCATTTCTACCGGTAGCTGGGTCAATGTAAGTAAAGTTCATGATGCCATCGATTGGGAACGCAATGTAGCGAAACGTCTTGGTTCCCCGGTCTTCTCGATGAGTATTCCACAGTCTGAGTTTGGTCGGCAGGAAGCTGAAGCCAAACTCTGCCCCCCAGGTACCAGGTGTGTTGTCCCGCACCAACCAAGTATTTCCCCTCTCATCAGCTCCGCTCGAGCAAACAATATTCTGTGGGTTTGAGAACCCATCGGTAGATGCGCTGTTGTCGGCAGTAATGTTGGCAGTGGACAGGTTGATAGATTGACCGTCAGGCTCGCTAGGTGTGCTAGCGTTTCCCATGCCCGTGAAGCTGCCTCCAAAGATGATATGTCCGTTGGGTGCCTTCGTTATGGCCATGACGGGACCGTTGAAACCTGCAAACGGGAGATTGGTCCATCCTTCAGTTCCATACCAAGCAATAGCATTTGTCGAGTTGGCCCCTCTAAAGTTTCCTCCTACATAGACTGTATCCCTCTCCTGGTCGCATAAGATGGCGTTCACCTGGCCTTCTAGGCCTTCAAGGGGAGTGATTTCCGCCGTATCCGGGTTAAATAGTGCAATGGCCGTGGACTCCGTGCCGTCCAAGCTCGTAAAATTACCGCCGATTACCACGCCTTGCATGTCGCCATTGCTACGCATGAACGTGCACATGGCCCTTATCGAAGCATCGGTCGAGACAATGGATGCCAGGGCGCCATTTGGTAGCTGCGCAAGCAAGGACTGGCCACCATTAGGACCTACACTCCCCCCGCTTTGCCCTTCGAATTCATAGAGTGAAAGGCCATTGAAGTCTCCGGCGACACCTATCCGGCCCAAATCGGAAAGGTCGAGATTTGGTGAAGGAACCGGCTGGAAGTCGATGGCCTGTGTCAACGAGACGCCGAAGTTCGCCAATGCCAGCAATTGCGGACCCAGCCGCTGTGGTTGGCGTGCCGTAGAACGGCCCCAGCAAGGCAGCCGCATGGCTCTGGCGTTTTCGCGAAGAAATATCCCAACGGGTGGCTGGTCCCCAATCGCGCAGAGCAAATTTCGAGTACAGTCGAGGATCTAACGCTGTCGTCGGGGAAGGAAATCGATTCGCATCTCAGGATCTTGGATCTTTTCCTTCCGTTTATTCCGACATGGCAAAAGGCGACCAAGTGCAGCGTATTGTCGTCGTGCCCGGATGAGAAAAGGAGGGCGAGGTGAGTTTGGTGATGGCAATGGGTTCGGGCCCGTCGAAGCTTGGCAACAAAGGGGGCGGGAAAAAAAATAATTAGGCTGATCAGCACAGATACGTCGGTTACGGGTTAAAGGAGCGAAAGTCGTATCGTGAGTCGGTTGCCGCAGTCGCTCGTCGCCGCCTACTTGTTGGCAGAGCCCTCTCTGCTCTTTGTTTGAATGAATGAATGAAGGTCGGGGGATTGGTACAAGGTCAAGCGGCGAGGGCTGAGGGAAATTGGCTGGCGATTGCACCGGCGCTGGTGCTGGCGCTGGTACCACCTCACTCAGAAGGAGGAAGTGGGCTCGAGACGTCGGGCTAGCCTGTTCTGGCTAGCGGATAGCCACTTCAGACAAGAAAAGGTACCCCAAGATAGCACAGAAGCACAGCGCATTGGGATTGGGGGACATGAGCTATGGCGCCAGCTCCTACGGATAACGCGGCGCGATGTGTGAAATAATTGGGACGGGGGAAGCAGAATCTAAACTTGAGGCTCGTCAACTTCTTGCCCAGAGTACAATACGAAAAGCTCTAGGCTGCGCAGCACATGCCATGATGTTGTTGACGCTTTGTTATGGTCGCCTGCATAAACACAAAATCAATCTTCATGAGTGGGGAACTTGTGCCATTCCGTGTCTTCAGCGTCCAGGCTGGTGGCTCCAGCCCCCTTCTTGCGCGTGATTGTGCCGCTAACACCACTAAGATCCCCACTAAAATCCGCCAGGCACCGCAGCCCGAGGGTGGTACCTTACAGGTGGTTGGCTTGGCTTTTTTGATTGGAGTAAGCGTGGGCGGGGATTGGCCGCGCCCCGTGGCGCCTCGCATTCACTACTTTACGTCAATCACTGCGCCAATCACTAACCGGGAATGCGACGTCCTTTTTTTTTCCTTTTCTTCTTTTTTTCTCTCCTTGTTCATATTTCTCTCCTCGTCAATATTGTGCCAGATGCTCCGCGCTGATCGCCAGGTCGAGGTACAACAGCCTGGAGGAACCTGCTACAGAAGGCAGAGGAGCTTGCAACTGTACGTGGCTGGGTCTTGAACCAGGCCTCGGACCAATCTGGTTCAGACGATTAGTCTCATCAATTCTCTGACAAGGGGTTACGAGACGCGACGAGAAAGAGAGGAACAGGGAGTCCGTGCATACCACTCACTTTGTAACCTGAAGTGGTTTTATGCAGCGCGTCACATCACCTGCATACCACACATCCCAAAGGCCCAGTAATAAGTTACCTCGATTTGGTGACACAAAACGCACACAGAGTGCTCCCCGGCCTTGTCGCCAGGCTCATATCCGTGTGGGCAGTCTCCTGGGCTAGTAACATGCACTCCGCCGGCTTGTGCTCCTCGACTCGTATTGCACTTAATCACTTCTACACATTGGCTAAGTAACCTAAGTTGCATCTCGTTCACCGCTACCCTGCGTGAATGATGAATGGTCGAGGCCTGTGGTGACAAGGATGCCGAGCCATTTTTGGAAAGAGACCCAGAAAAGAATTTGTTCCTGCTTTAGCTTCCCCCCCCTTCTTCCCGAAGCCGCTCGTGCTTCTTTGACGATCACATATGTTGAACATGCTGATATCGGCGAAACAATCAGCCTATGTTATACGCCTTGACTAGCATGCCCGTGGATACCGAGGCACTAGCTATCTGCGCTCGGCAAGCGAACTGCTGTCCCTTGCAGTGTGAGAAGGCTGGTGTGCGGTGTCCACTACGTACACAGTTGTACATGAAACACGGCATAACATCGCCAACTACCCGGTACCATAATTGACAAAAACGCCAGAGAGCTTCTCAGGGCCTCGTGTCCTTTTTTGCAGGTCTGTGCATGAATCTAGCAGTGAGATAATGCTTGGTATATTACTTTACTGCTGGCCGTGTGCTTGGGAGCCTGGTCGTCCTGCACCGTTTCTCTCTAGGCCTCCACATGACACAACCGTTGCCAAGGGATAATCAACCCTAAGACACCATAATATTCCCGACCAAGCACGAATCAAACGATGTGAGAATAAAAGCGTCTGTACATCAATGGCGCTCAACGGCGCTAGGGTAGTCAATTAGCTAACTACTTATCGGTCGAGCAAGGGTTTGCCCACTACCCATTGGCATGCCCTGCCAACATGCAGCCACGAGTGAAGTTTATATGCGAGCCAAGGTTGTTGCAGCCAAGGTTGTTGCATACACCCAATTGTATCAGGTACTGGTTGAGCTAGGATATGAAGAATGCTGTGATAATAAAAGCCGAAAGAAATATGAAAGAGACGTCATGATGAGCCGCTTAGTTCCCGGTTGTCGATCAGGAGCTGGAACGTGTCTGGGATTGGCCGTCATCACCCTATAAGTCATGGGCCTACCCAGGCGGGCCATTTGAGACAGCAACTCTGGGTTGCCCCGGCTTCCATCAACTTTATCCCTCGAATTGGTGCACGCCAATTCTGGAGGGCCAGTCACCATGGAAATGCTAGCTTGTGTGCATGATTGGTAAACGTTGAAATCCGTATGAGTTCCATGACGAAGAGAATGCACTGCATGTCACGGACACCTTCCAATGTCCACACCAGGATGCTGTTTTAAACTATTCGCATCCTGGTACCGGCCGAACTCACCGAGACGCGGAAACTCACCGTGTAATGATGGTTCAGTGGTGTGATTTGCTCATTTATTCCGTATCCCTTCCGACGCCCAGCCTCGTCTTGTAGGCCCTGGGACTCTCGAACTCACTGGCACGTATCGACCACATACCCTTCCGCTTTGCTTTTGCCTTGGCCTCAGCCTCCATGTAGACCTTTTCCAGCCCTCCGTACTCGCCGCCTGATTTCGCCTCGTAGACTGTCGCCAAGCCCCGCTTGATTAATTCCAGTCCAACATCCCGGCGGATGAAGTATCGGCGAACGTAGACTGTCGCAACAATACGGTCGTATATATCTCGCTTATATACATAGGCGCGGACGTTGCGATGGAGTATGTAATCAGAAAGCCACTTCATGGCCTCGGCGGAGAATGGCTGGGCCGGTCGTCCGAAATGTGCACATTCAGGCGCATCAACGCCTGCGATGCGTATCGATACCTGTGAGCTATCTCGTCAGTTGCAATGGCTCAAAATGACCTCAAGCGTGTAGCCACCCACGGTTCGATCCTTGAGTTCCTTTCTGGTTTTGGGAACCGTCCTCAGCCAACCCCAGCCGACTGCTCTGCCTCCTGGCGTATGGAACAGGCGAAAGCCGTCGCCATCGCCAACACTTGTCACCTTGCCAAATAGGCTCCGGTTGTGGAAAAAGTCTGGCCGAACATACGCGGCCCCGGGTATTCGACGTAGGTAATTGGCGTAGAGTTGAAGCGCACCGAGTCCTGCCAGTGAAATCCCGACGACTGGCGCCCACTCTTTGGCCGCAGCGAGCTGATGGGATTCCTGATTGCCAAGTGAACCTAGCCACGATATCGGCTTCTTGTTATCTTCATCAGCGCGTGCATCTTTGTCATTGTTTGACGGTCCGAATGGCCATATCATCGTATGCGCGACTCTCTGGTCGTGTTGGCCATAAAGTCCTGCTTCGCAAGGTCGAAGGGTTTAAAGTGGAAACGCGGCTGGATTTGTGACGGTACGCGATTGTCAATTAGCATGACCAATAGCGTTGTCATTGCTTAAGATAGGCTTAGCGTGCATCTGCTAATCATACAGACAGGCCTTCTCGTTCAACGTATCAGCGACATGAAATAAATGATGTGACGCCACAATAACTGCATAGTTTCATTTCATATATTGATTGCTTAGTCTAATCATCAACTGACAACGCTGTCGCTCTCCCGCCTCCATTTTCCTCTACTTGCTCTTATTCTTGAGGTTTAGCCCTCATAGTTACAAGCTGAGAAGCGGAGGAATTTATATGGCTCAGGGGGAGGTGGTTTATATCCCAAGTTCCGTGAGATCAACGGCATGAGCTAGCACTTGGCTAACCTTGGACTTTGAATGTCCTACCACTTGCCGTCTTCCTCTCGCGCTCCTCATTTTCGGGTCGGGCGCGGCGCAATACTAGAACGGGTCAAAATCTGTCCTCCTAGTCTTGTGAATCTTTACAACGTACCTTGCAGGAAGTCTGCAGTTCGCTTGCGCATGCGAGAGTGGATATAGGCCTTTGAAGCCTTGATATGGTAATGGAAGTAATCACGGAATGTCTGGATGTGGGAAATGACGGCCTCCATCCTCTGAGGGGTGAGGTGCCTCGGGAAGAGCACTAAAACATCAGCTTCCTGATCAATTGGCGACGAAAAGGCAACCTTACCGAATGTGACATAGCCAATCTCGCCCGTGCCGGTGCTGCGCACACCTGGCACGCCTTGCAACTCGAGTGGAGGATCGTTCCTGAACAGGACCTGTGGTGCATTCTGGATGGCTCGGCGTCGCGCATCAACAAATTCTTGAATGAAGACCTTTCCGAAAACCCTATCAGTCTCTTCTCGGAAGACGGTGCTGAAGATGACGGTGACACGATCGTGACTGGCTTTGATGAAGATAGCCTCCTCCTCTCGGTAGTGAATCGCCTTAACCTCGCCTCCCTCTAGAACACCTTGCGGAGCCTCTTCGGATGTGAATTTGGAAGCCTCCTCCTTCAACTTGTAATGCTCCTGGTAAGCTTGCTCAAAGGGAGCCGCCATGGCATTGCGTTTCAACAGGGCGAACTTCATGGCTAGCGCGTCGCGTTCCTCTGGTGGAAAACATCGTTAGACTCCTTTCACTGCAGGAATATTCTGATATCGCTGCGTCATACCCTTCGACTCTGGTAGCTTCTCCAAATCCACCAACACAGAGAAGTCGTAGCCCGGTTCGACAGGTGCCACATAATCACCATACTCGCGTTGCAGGACCTGCTCAGCGCCATATTGAACAAGATCCTTGAAACATCTTATTTGGAGCGATAGGAGAATCTGTGTCTTCGTTTCCGGTGTCGAGATGTGAAAGGTGACGCCGTCGAAGTCGGAGACAGTCTGATCGATGGACGCGGGAGGGGCACTGGCGCTGAGTTAATTCACCTCACCTTAACTGGAGTAAATATGATATCCTTACCCTGAGAAACGCTCAGTCAAGACCGATTGAATCAGGACGTTCTGGTAGTCGAGGAGAAGCATCTTGATGGCGTTGCTGTGAGGCACCTGGAGCTCTCGTCGTGTCTCGGAGCTGGCTGACGACAGGTGGTGGGGCTGGGGGGCAGGTGAGGGACGTCAAGCTTGGGAACCAGCCCACGTGACGATCGAAGCTCGAGACTTGCCAGGGTCCGCAGATAGAGGCTGCGCTATCGATAAGAGATAAGAAAAAAATATCCCACCCTGCTGCGACTTCAAGGTCTGCTGCAACGCTTGCGCCCAGTGGTTTTTTGCCAATTGAGGTTGGTAAGGCGGCAATCATGGTCAAGTCATATTTGTGAGCGGATCTTCTGTCCTTCGCTCCCGAGTTTTCGCTAACTTGTCCCAGGAAATTCGAGCATGCCAAGTCATTTGGTGTCGTAACCTCCAACACCTCGAACATTGTCTGGACGTCTCGAGGCGGAGCAGCCACGAGCGCGGGCCAGGTCGTGGTAGCCGGAAATGAGGAGATTCTTTGCTGGGATGTCAAGAAGGGTGACCTCATAAGTCGATGGAGGGACGAGAGGTGCACCGTCCCGGTGACAGCCATCGCCCAGAGCAAGACCGACAAGGATATCTTCGCTGTTGGGTACGAAGATGGCAGTATCCGCCTCTGGGATAGTAAAATTTCGACTGTCATTGTCAACTTCAACGGCCACAAATCTGCAATTACTGTGCTCGCTTTCGACAAAGCTGGCGTTCGACTTGCCAGTGGATCCAAGGACACGGACATCATCATCTGGGATCTCGTCGCCGAGGTAGGACAATTCAAGTTGCGCGGCCACAAAGACCAGGTTACTGGACTTGAGTTTGTCGAGCCGGAGCCTAAACTACAGGATGGAGATGACACAGACGCGATGGTGCTGGACAGTGGCGGGAACAGCGAGGGATTCTTGCTCACCACGAGCAAGGACTCGTTACTGAAACTTTGGGATCTGTCCTCACGACACTGTATCGAGACTCACATGTCCCAGACCAACGGCGAATGCTGGGCATTGGGGCTGTCTCCCGATCTGAGTGGTTGCATCACAGCAGGAAACGATGGCGAACTGAAAGTTTGGTCCCTAGACGCTGAAAACCTGGCAACATCCGCTCGCCGCGTCGACATGGCCGCAAACACACATTTTCTTTATGGTCGTGGAGTTCTTCATCGTCAAAGCAAAGATCGCGCCACCGAAGTCGTCTTCCACCCCCGGCAAGATTATTTTGCGGTACACGGCTCCGAAAAAGGTGTCGACGTATGGCGCATCAAGTCGGAAACGGAAGTGCGAAAATCTCTAGCGCGAAAGCGCAGACGTCGGCGCGAGAAGCAGAAGGATGCGAAAATGGCCGAGGCGGACGCCGCAGACGAAGATGGAAAGGACGAAGACGTGTCGAAAGCGGATATCAGCGAAGTTTTCGTGCAATATGTCATCGTCAGGACTGGTGGTAAAGTACGATCTGTTGATTGGGCGTTAGCTGGAGGACAGAAAGACCTCCATCTCCTTGTCGCCACAACGAACAATCAAGTGGAGTACTATACCGTCCCAACTAAGGCCAAGAGCGATAAGTCGAAAAGCGAAGATATTCCTGATTATACGCGGGCCCTCTCCGTTGAGCTGCCAGGCCACCGGACGGACATCCGAGCCCTGTCGTTGAGCTCGGATGACAAAATGCTAGCCTCAGCAGCCAATGGCTCTCTAAAGATTTGGAATATCAAGACTCAAAACTGTATTCGGACATTTGAATGCGGATACTCCCTTTGCACCTCCTTCCTGCCTGGGGACAAGGTTGTTGTGGTCGGCACAAAGACCGGAGAGCTACAGCTTTTCGATGTCGCTTCAGCTGCTCTTCTTGACAGCGTCCAGGCTCACGATGCGGCAATTTGGTCCTTACATGTACACCCTGACGGCCGATCGGTCGTGACGGGAAGCGCCGACAAAACTGCCAAGTTTTGGGACTTCAAGATTGTTCAAGAAGAGATTCTTGGTACTCGAAGAACTGTGCCAAAACTGAAGCTGGTCCAGTCAAGAACATTGAAAGTGGCTGATGATATCCTGAGCATCAAATTCTCACCTGACGCAAAGTTACTTGCTGTATCTCTCTTGGATAACACGGTGAAAGTCTTCTTTGTCGACTCATTGAAGCTCTACTTGAATCTTTACGGCCATAAGCTCCCGGTGCTGAGCATGGATATATCATATGACAACAAGCTGATAGTCACGAGTTCTGCGGACAAGAACATTCGAATCTGGGGCCTAGACTTCGGCGACTGCCACAAGGCCTTGTTTGGTCACCAAGACAGTATCTTACAAGTGGCTTTTGTTCCTCACAATTCCGACGGCAACGGCCATCACTTCTTCAGCAGCAGCAAGGACCGCACAATTCGATACTGGGATGCGGACAAGTTTGAGCAAATCCAGCGACTGGACGGTCATCACGGAGAGGTGTGGGCGCTCGCCATGAGCCACAGCGGGAACTTCCTTGTCAGCGCAGGTCACGACAAGAGCATCCGCGTGTGGGATGAAACAGAAGAGCAAATTTTCCTCGAGGAAGAGCGTGAGCGGGAAATCGAAGAGCTGTACGAGAGCACTCTCACAACGTCACTCGAGAGAGACCCGGAGGCAGGTGATGAGGACGGCGAGGTAGCAGCGGCAAGCAAGCAAACTACGGAGACGCTGATGGCAGGAGAGCGTATAGCCGAGGCTCTTGAGATTGGCATTGCGGATCTTAACCTTATGAAAGAGTATGAGGAAGCAAAACTCACCAATCCCCATGCCGCTCCGCCTCAACGAAACCCTATCTTTATCGCCTTGGGCGACATTACAGCAGAAGCACACGTCATGTCGGTTCTCCAGAAGATCAAGGCCTCCGCGCTTCAAGACGCCCTTCTCGTCCTGCCTTTTGCTTCCGTGCCTCTCCTATTCACCTTTTTGAACATCTTTGCGCTGCGGTCCATGAACATACCCTTGACGTGCCGCATCCTCTTCTTCATGCTCAAGACTCACCACAAGCAGATCGTGGCCAACAGGACGATGAAGGCGATGCTGGACGGCATCCGCACTAACCTTAGGGCCGCCCTCAAGCGCCAAAAGGATCAGATGGGTGTCAACATTGCTGCCTTGAAGGTTGTGGATATGCAGATCCGGGACAAGAGCGTGAAGGACTATGTTGACGAGAACTGGGAGCAAGAAAATGAGGAGCGTAGTGCGAAGAAGCGCGCATTTGTACATGTAGCATAGACCGTTCAATGACCAAAAGTCTTCGATGACCCCCTTCGCCACGAATCAACAGGATTCGTTCTCAGGCTTGACCAACGCTGCTAACCCTACCATCTTTCTGCCCAGTGAAGCACATACCCGGGAAAGGTTGACAGTTTAAACGCCGGAATCTATTTTGTTTCTCGTATTGAAGAACAGTAGCTAGATTTGAGGATCAAGTTATGGCGAATCATTCGAAACGACAACCGAATGTTGCTGAGCATCTTGATCACGTGACCAGGTTGACAATCATGATGGAGATTCTACACTAGCACGACGACAGAGTAACATCAGTATATGACCCCCAGTCCAAGCCTTCCTCGACCGCCTCTTAAATCGGAAATCAACTCTTCCAACTGGCGCAATTGAAGTCGATAACAGGGTCAAATTCTTGACACGTATCGTTCACACGACTTTGCCGAACTAGCTAGGTCAGGCATCACTCACTCACTCATCGTTTCAAACCCGGCTCCAGTAGCAAAGCGACCACAGACAAGATGCTCTTCTTCAGGTACGTCGAACCCCTGACTCGAAGCACTCGTCTCCTCAACCGCCTGTGCCTCTTAATCATGCCGGATCTTGATGGCTGAGATAACGCAGCTTCTTCAAAACGCTCATCGACCACGAGGTCACCGTTGAGCTCAAGAACGACATTCAGCTGAAGGGAACGCTCAAGAGTGTGGACCAGTACCTCAACATTAAACTAGACGATATCTCGGTAGTAGAAGAGCTCAAGTACCCCCATCTGGTGCGTCCCGGCTTTGTGCCCTGCCTTTCCACAACCTTGCCCATTGCTCCCTTTCCCCCTCCTGCCCCTCACTACGACAGCCCGCTTACTAGTCCCCAACAGAGCTCCGTCAAGAACGTCTTTATCCGAGGTTCGGTGGTAAGATACGTTCACCTGCCTGCGGGCTCCGTGGACACACAGCTGCTAGAAGATGCGACGCGCCGAGGTACGTGCGCTCTCGAAAGGAACGATGAAATCTGCTATTGACACATGCCACAGAAGCAGCAGCCCAGCAGGCAAAGGCGAAATAATTAATTTATGTAAAGGATCCTCTGGAATTGATTTCATGGAGATAGTTTGTGCCTCGGAGGCTACCCTCATCAAACCTGCAACTGTTTACGAGGAGGAAAGCACTGGGATCCGGAGTTGCTGGCATGGTAGAAAGATACAACAATGGCGTTGGTTCTTACATGGGACAAAGCTTTCCATTTAATCCAAAACGAAGCTGAGCATCGGTGATTTATGCAGCGAGAGGCTACAAAACATGACGTCCTAGCTCCTGTGGCCTCTAAAGGCCACATCTGCTTGACTTTATCACGATGTGACACATTGAAGACTATGAGTTTGTGTATCATGGTACAAAACGACAGACATTGCTTTCCAGACGTGCTTGAGGCTCTTACCACCAAGCTCCGCCTCCTTTCCCAATTTTCCCATCCCACATCTCCGTTCCCTTATCATTTTCGTCGTCTTGGCCCTCTATGAGTGGCTGCAATAAACCGCCTCGCCTTCTTTCTAGCATCCAGCGGTCAACCCACGCCTTCATCCTACTACGTGATGTAGCACTTCCCACATTCACAGTGGGAACAATTTTTTCGATACGTAGGCCCATCACGAACATTGCCAACTCCCGGAAGCTGCTGTGTTCTGAATATGGGACGCCGAAACACATGGCCTCCTTCGTGCTGCCTCTTTGTGGTACGAAGTCCCGGTATTCGAACCTTGTCCGCCAGCCCTTTCCGTGCAATATTTGTTGCGTTGGGATACTGCTAGGCGGTGTATTTGCTCCGATTGCCTTCCCATTCCTCGGTCGGAAATTCCATCCACTCGGTCGGAAGCCAATGATGCGACTGAAGTGTGGCTTGAAACTATTTAAATATTCTTGAAGCGTTTCGGCCCGAATCTCCATAAGCATTTGCATATGGACCTGGGCCTCGACAGGATCAGAGGTGAGAAGCGAGGTCAACTCGGGATCGTCCAACTGCTTGCATATCTTAATCTTCGATGGCGAAGCAAAAATTTTGGATCCAAGAGCTTTGGCAATGGCGACGCATATGCGCTCTTTGCCAATAGAATAGGTACCACAAATAACCAAGAGGCGTTTTTGGCGTGTGGCATCTTTGCGTTCTGGCGAAGTTGCTGCATCGTCCTGTTTTTTGCTTTGAAAGTACTTGCTAACAGCAGGTGTGCCCGCAGGTTTTGTCGAAGTCTCCCAAATATCATCCTTGGATTCCGGGTCGGGGGATACGGACGCGCAAAGATCAGCGCAGGCCTTGATAACATCTCCCTGCGGAGGGAACGAGTACCTCGGATTAAGATATGTAGTATCGAGGTAGCAAATATCTATTTTTTGCTGCTTTAATTTGCCCGTGATATTATCTTGAATGTCAGGTTTCAATAGAGGGTGCTTGATGTGGTCAGGGCATGCGCGGAAATCGCCACAATGCAGGATGCGTTTGGTACGGGTCGCAGAGCCATTACCTTCCGCTTTTTGAAAGAGGAAGAGAGAGCTACCAGGACAATGGTTCGCTGGAATCATGGTAACAGAAGCTCCGTCCGTTCCCGGAACATCATATGACTTGTCAAACTCGAGTTCAACAACCCACTTGGAGGCCGTGCGAAGCTGTTGCTTCACTAGGCTTCCAGTAACTTTGCTGCAGTAAATTGGTCCGTGGGTCCAGTTTGCCGTCAGGCCGATGTAATGGTCGCTGTGGAAATGACTCAGGAAATAGGCCTTACAGCCTTCAACAGCCCCATATCGGAATGCGTCTACGCATATCGAGAATCCTGGCATAATCTTGTAGAATGGACATGTCCGCTCGTAGGCTGGCCGGCCTCGCGAAGCGTTCTCTGCCGCAGCTGCTGCGGCCCATGCTGAGTCTTCGGCATTGTTCGACATTAGTTTCGAGAAAGCGGACTTGGAGGCGTTTGTCGAGGGCGCCACGTCGAGCGGATTTGCCTGCCCCGGTCGAGGAACAGCTGCTTTTGCAAACCTCTTGCTGACTTCGGAGGCTTCAATAACTGGAACTGCTTTATCGGTATCGACTATCGCCGGCTTCGGTAAGGGTAGTGGATTGCCATCTAAGCAGGAATTAACGTGGCGTGTCGCTTCTTCCACCGAGACCCCAACTAAGGTGCCGTCGCAGATGGGACAGCTTTGAATCAAAGAACCATCATCTATGCTGTCATCGGCAAAATCCTCACTTGTGAAACCTCCAGCTTCTTCAGCTTCGAGGCGAGCTTGTTCTCGCATGTAACGCATGAATCGCAGTTCTTCCCCCTCAAACGCATCCTGATCCTGATCCTGATCCTCGTCCTCCATTAGTTCCCCTAGCTCGTCAAATTGTGCGCATGTCGAATCTACTTGTTTAAGCGTAGGGGGGGCTGGCTCTGCTGGTATTGCATCTAATAGTGCGGGCGACACTTCTGGATCTTCTTTGATGTCGATGGGAGCTGCAATTGAGGATCGGACTCGTGTAGAACTGCGGGGAGAGGAATCTTTAACGGTTGGAGATGCCGACGCTTGTTCAGGTTCGCTTTCATCTTCGCTGTCCGAATCCATGGCGAAGGGAGTGAATATGCGATGCTTCGGCGCTGCCCTACGTGTCTCGCTTTCAGTCTTTAGGCCGACCACTTCGGACTTGACTCTAACATCGACGGTCGGCTCTGCGATCTTCACATCTTCGTCGCCCCCCCCTTTTTGGCGCCCCCCGTTGACTTGTTCAAGAACGGATTCCTCGCTGATTCTTCGCTTCTTATTGGGACTTTCGACTTCATTGTATCGGCTGCCGTCATCTTCATATAAATCCTCGGGTTGCTTCACCGTCTCGGATGTGACACCAACGAAGAGGGAAGCCTCTTGCTTTTCGGCTTTCCTGAAGAAGCTTAGGATACTCGTATTCGCCTTTACAGGTCGTTTAGGTGCCTGGGACCCTTTGCCAGATTTTTTGGGAGTGCTGGTTCGGCCCAGCTTCGTCGACGTAACCATTGTGATTTGGTAGGCCTTGAAAGGGGTAGGTATTCGTATTACAACCTCATGATAATAAAGATCAGATTGACCTTCATGTGGTTCAGCATCTGCTATGCGGGTGATCCAAAGAGTACCTGAGGGCCCGATGCTGGGGAGATCATAGATTAGCCTGGGCTTTTGCCACTACAAAGGTGGGATGACATGAGGTTACACGTCTTGTTAGCGCGCCAGGCGTTAAGGAGAGTCGCGAAGTCACATGGTTTGGTGGGGCGATCCAGACGAAAGGTGCCTACTGATAGGGTACCTTTAGTGCCTTGCCCGTTGGTTCGACAACTGTTACTGTAAGGTCTATCTCTATATCTCTATACGCCTGCATAAGATGCTCAAGGTACTGCGGATAAAGTGCTGGAAGGCTGACAGTTTGCCCTTGCATGTGTGCCCTCCGTTAAGGGCAAAGGGGCCGCTAATCACCGATTATTTTCTTAAAAGCAAAAGCAAAACCATGATTTTCATCTCCCAAGCTCATGTTGAGTACCAACACCCAGGATTATCTTAGCGACATAGTCACTACGTGGGTGGTTGTGTCTTTGCCAGAACCACCTGAACTAGGCTCCCTTCTTCACATCGCTGGAAGGCAAGCCAGCGTATGTAATGAAAGATTGGTCCTTTTCGCATCGCCCGGAAGCAGTGTAATACCAGGGACACGACAGGGACTTTGACCATGCGCAAGCGCCGGCCAGAGCCCTGCGAGGCAAAAAATTGGGTTCCCGAAGGAACAGGTCCAGTGGACCTGTGCAAGGGGTTAACCTTTGCAAGAACAGATACTACTCTTGTTTCCTTAGCTCTCTTGCCATAAGGCTTGAATCAAGTGAAGAAACATGCAAAACGGAGGGGCTTGGAGCTGCCTTTTATATCCAAGTATACCCCAGATGATACCTTGGATTTGTGGCACTTGGAATTGCTGTCATCATACCAGGTCTAGGCAGACGTTACTGCCTACCATCACCAGGCTGAAGCAAATCCGTGCCTGCAGCCTAATGAGTCTTGCCGTTACCAAGATGACAAGACCTCGCCTCAATCGTCATTTCTGAGAAGTTTGACCAATTGAGATCCGGCATGTTTAATAGATTATGACTCCTCGCTTAGTTTCGCCATCATCTTTTCATGGATGCCCTTCCAACCTGCTTCGCACGTGTTCTTGACCACACCCACCAGAAGCCTGGAGCATTTGATGACAATGTCCTCAACCAGCACCAGCTCTCCATTCTCGTTTTCTTTGGCTTCCCATATCGTCTCCATTACCGTGCTCAAGGGGCTGCGGATTCTCACAAAGACTCCTTTTTCTAGATTGATGAACTCGTACGTGCTTACAACGTCTGAATCCCAGAGACCGGCAGGTAGCGCTTGCACCTTATCGGTGACCTTGTAACATTTGGGGACCGCGATGCCAGCAACACCGCGCTCTTCGGGCACTGTAGGCACCGAATCTGAAGGTGTTTCCATTGCCTCATACTTTATCATGTGTGGATCGCACTGAATGAAGAACTCATACCCCTGAAGGAGCTCAACACATTTGGCAGAGGTAATGCCAGGCGGGACTGGCGACTTGTGCTGCAACTTGGCAGTTGTGCTGAACATTTCTGAGTAGTATGTCAGTAATGTGTGCCACAGAGACGAGGATAAGGTGTGAGGGGTTGCTGACTGTAGATTAGAATATTGGCAGTTTCTTGACGAGAAAAGCCCAGACCGACGAATCTTGATGCTGCTGGGAGGATTTTTAGATGTAACTAGAGCTGTCGCACGGGGTAGACCGCCGGGACGACAGTCCCCGGACCTCCAGATTGAAACACCTACTGTTGGGAATTCTAGCAATGACGGTCCCAGAGGCCGCTGAAACAATGATAGCGAATGAAACAACACAAACCCACCGCCGAAATTCCAAGGGTCTCTAATCGCACAGCAGTCCCTTCTTCAAGGGTGAAGAAAGAAAAAAAAAAAAAGCGAGGTGACTTAATCTTTTTGACCTCTGTATTGTTTGCTTGTGCAACGAGTAATTCCCGTCACTGAACTTGGGGCTGACAAAATTCCAGTTACGCCCAGTAGTATATGTGCTTGCTTCAAGAAGATGGCTCAGGTACAGAAACTCACTGTAAACTCTACTGTATGTAACTTGGTGCATCCAGGTACGAGGTCGCGTATCTGTCTGGGCCTCCGTGTGAAACCCTTTGTGTAAACTTTTCAATTCGTCCACCCTTCACCCTCCCTCTCTTTGTCATTAATTCAATACTGTAGTTTTGAACAATGGAAAGAAACATCTGCATACAAATTGGCCAAGAAGTCGCTGCGCTCACAGTCCATTGTCGCTGGCTGTGCGTCTTATTACAGTTTCAGAAAGCTTCCCTAGCGAGGTGTTAGCACCTGAATCTAGCGGACCTGTGCTACAGTAACCAGTCGGTTAAGCCCCGGCAATTCCGTGCAGCCCCTGAGTGAATCAAGCATACCTAACCATCGTGACAGCCTGCCATCGTCCAACTCTTTAACGCCTCCGTGCACCTCCTGAGTCCTCAAAGCAAAGACGACGATGAGAGGTGAATTGAAAAAGTAATGTCCCGACTCATGATGTGATAGAAGCGCGCTACTCGGCGCACTCTGAGATACCACCAGCCACCGCCTTGCTTCATAGACCAGGTGTCCACCCATTTGCAAAGCTACAACTTATTCTAATCAACCACCATGGCGTCGCTTCAAGTGAGAGGCCCGGATCTATCCGTCACCAAACAAAAAGCCCTTGAAGATGCAAAGAGGATGCAGGCTGCTGTTGCAGAACAATGCACCAAAGCAGGCAAAGAGATCCCAGCCTACCAGCTCTCCGAGCTCATCGGCAAAGGAAGTTTTGGCCGCGTCTACAAGGCCACGTCCTTGAAGACGAATCAGCTGGTCGCCGTCAAGATTATCGACATTGAAGAGAGCGACACAATGGACCCTAAGCTCGCCGACACCTACAGTGATCTGCTCAAGGAGATTAACGCATTGCAACGGCTGGGCGACAGTGGTGCCCGAAACATCAATCTCGTCATCGAGGCCTTGCCCGTTGGGCAGGCCATGTGGATGATCACAGAGTATTGCGCCGGCGGCAGTGTTGCGACGCTCATGAAGCCCACGGCACCCGGAGGACTGCTTGAGAAATGGATCATTCCAATTCTCCGCGAAGTGGCCGAAGCCATCTACTGGGTTCATGGCCAAGGCATTATCCACAGAGACCTGAAGTGCGCCAACATCCTAGTCACCGAAACAGGTGATGTGCAACTCTGCGATTTCGGCGTTGCTGGTGTTGTCGAGACCAAATTTGATAAGCGCAGCACTTTCATCGGCACGCTCCACTGGATGGCCCCCGAAATCTTTGACCCAGGCGCATCGTATGGTACTGAAGTTGACATCTGGGCATTTGGCGCCATGGTTTATGAAATGGCCTCGGGCGTTCCGCCAAATGCTGCTACCGGTATGGATATTTCAAAACTGAGCAACAATCTTAAGCAACGTGCTCCTCGCCTTGAGGGCGATAAATACTCAGCTGGCCTCAAAGACCTCATAGCCTACTGCTTGCAATTAGATCCCAAGAAGAGGCCCACCATCGAAATGGTGCAACGCCACCCTTACCTATTCAAATCCGAAGAGGCCCATCCAACCTCTTCATTGCAACATCTCGTTCGGGCTTTCAAGCTCTGGGAGGCCCAGGGCGGAGACCGCCGGTCGCTCTTCTCGGTCGGAGGCGCCCAAGCACCGTCCGACATATCCCTAGGCGTCTGGGCCGCTGATGACTGGAACTTCAGCACGACTGCCGCTTTTGACCAACAAGTGTTCAACAACGGAGACGCCCAAGATGTCTTTGATGTGTACGGTTCAAACGTCGATTTTGACCAGCAGATGTTTGACGAAACCTCCCGTCAACAGAAGCCAAAGTCCCGTCGTCGTGGGCCACCACCACAGCTTCTCAAAGCTCCCTTAGAAAAGCTGTTTGACCCGAATACCATTTCAAATTACGAAGACAACTCTCGCGCATATTATGGACGGCCCTTTCAGATGCCAACCTCAGACTTGCCGCTTCGCGATGAATCGCAACCATCTTCAGATGTGCGCGAGTCGCTCATCAATCTGGACGATTCCCTTCATGGCAGTGACTTGTCTCAGTTTGTCGACATGAACACCATAAGACTAGACTCGCGCGCATCGCTGGAGTCCTCGGAGTATGACTTTGGGGATTCCACACCATACCTGAACCCACCCCTGAGCGACCCTGCCGACCTGAACAACCACAGGCGGACGCAAGACTGGAAATTCCCAGTTGTCCCGCCTCCTGCATCGGCAAATCCAGAAATGTCAAGGTTCCCATTCAACGAGGATAATCTGACACCAGAGCCCAGTCGGCCCGCTCTGCTCCATACTCAAACCGAACCCATGCAACCTTTAGGCGCTCATAACGATCTGACAGTGCCAAATGCACTTGCAATTGATAACCGCACCTCTGTTGGAAGCATTATCGATTTGGATATGAGCTTTGCGGACTCTTCCACAGACTACACCCGCCCATCAACCTCGCATTCAGACGTGGGATCTGTAAGCGGCTCCGAGATGGGCGGGGCAAACCCGTTCGAGCTCGAGAAACACGCCTCACTGTACATGGTCCCGTCGACCAACCGTGAGCCCTCAATCTATGTGTCCGACGAGTCAGACTTCGCCAACAGTTTTGCTGAAGTCTCCATGAATGGCGATCTTCGGCCCGACGAACCCCCCCCTACGAACGGGCACTCCTATGATGACAACCGACCGTATTCGCTGAGCGACTTCGCCGACATGGATCCGGAGTTCACCCCGTTCACACCTCACCAGACCACAGCGCCGCGCCATCGGCTGACGGGGCCCTTCCAGGACCAGCTGCCGCCGCTGATGCTGACGGAGCCGACCCCGGAGAACGAATATCCACTGCCCCTCCTACCGCCCGCCCCTTCAGCACGGGTGATGCAAGGCCAGACCTCTAGCGATGAGGTGAAGGAGGAGCTCCGTCGGCTGGCCATGAGCCTCGGCGAGCACTTGACGTATGTCAACAACCACATCTCCAACTTTCCGGTGCGGCGCGGCAGTGCCGCGAGGGTCGAGCCACTCAGAGAGGTGCTGTGAGATTTGTGAATTGGCGATAACCTCCCTGTATCTTTGGGGTTCTTTTGAGAGTTGTTTTGTTTCTGCTCGGGTTATTTTACCTTTTTTTTCCTGGTTTGTACTCACAGCAGGACTGGGACGATGATGATGATTGCTTCTGGGTTCCCGGCGTTCGATAGCATTGGGGCGGTGGCATTGGTAGAGCACAGGTTCACATGGATTGAATGAACATTTAGAATTTATATAAGTGCACGGTAGAAACTGCGTTCCAAATTGTGTGAACACCTTTATTTATTTATTTTTTCCCTTTTTTTTTTGATAGTGACCTCACTCATTAGTATGTTTTGCTTGCTGCTATGAGAAACCAATCATGTCACCCATCAGGAGGGCCTGGTACTTCTCGATGGCCTCGCCAATGCGGAGAAGGACGCCCGCAGCCAGCATCTTCACGTCATTCTCCTCGCCGCCGTCCTCGCCCCTGGTCCGCTCGAAGACCCCGCCCACCCACTCTCGCGTCTCGACAATCTCCCTGCCTTGCGTCTCGCACAGCGTTCGCATGTCCCCCTCGTTGACCTGCAGCAGGGCGGCCATTGCCACGAGCCAACCTCTCAGCGAGCTCATATCCTTGGCGGCATGGACCCGAACGCCTAGCAGCAGGTTCCACAGTTCGGAAGTCAGCTGCGGTAGCGATAGGGTCGAGGGGCCCGCGGCATGGATGATGATGCCCAATGTCTGCAGGTAAGTACCGAGCAGCACGGGGTTCAGAACTACCGCTCTGGGGGAGCGCAGTGCGACCTGGAAGTATGCCGCCAGGGGAGCAAAGAAGTGTTTCGCCAGCAACGTGGCCGTCGTGTTTGGTATCGCCCGCACCCTCGGCCGATCCTTGACGGTGGACTTGTAGCGAGCCGTGAAGCTCTCGAGCTTGAGTGCATCAGGACCACTAGTGGCGTCGGCCGCCTTCGCGGCCAGTGGTGCCAGGAAGGATGATGTGATGCTGGCGGCTATGGTCTCGAGCGCAGTGGGCGGCAATGCCTTGAGATGAGAGGTCGGCAGACGCTCTTGCTGTAAGCCAGGCGTAAGATACATCCTCTCCATATCTTCCGGCAACCGCTTGCTGGCGAACGAGGCAGCTGACTGGTACTGGGAGGCCTCGAAGCCAGCCACTTCTCTTGCGGAGAGGCCGAGGGCGACGAGGACTGCAGTTCTCTGCGACAAGGAATAGTCGCCCTCGAAGAAAGTACGGGCAAACCACGGCGCCATCATCCTGGGCTGCGCCACCACCAGCGCGATCATGCCTTGCAGTTTGAGGTCCTCGAAACCCTGGATCTCGAACTTGTCCTGCACACCTACCAGCAAGCCGGCGATCTCATCCGCGTGAGAGCTGACTTCGGTACCAAAGTTTGCTTTTCGGCGGATCAAAACTGGAGCAGTCTGAAGTCCCAGTTTCTGCTTGTCGTAGTTCTCAGAATCGCGTAGAAAGGCGATCAAGTCCCGTATGTACACAGGCGGCTTGACTTTGTCACGCTGGACAAGAGTAGCGTCGTCATCCGAGTCTTCTGGATCGGAGCCCTTGGCATATGGAACTAGGTCATCGTCTTCTTCTTCTTCGCCATCCGTGTCTACCTCCTCAATGATGGCACGCGGTTTCAGTGTACTGATCTTCGGCTCAGGCTTGGCCTTCGGTTTGGGTCTCTTCTCAAAATTGGCTTTAGCTTTGGTAGCTGATCGTACGTTGGAAACCGAGCCTGGTGATGCCGCTGATTGGATGAGGTCTGCAGGCCCAGGGTCGTCCTTGACGCGCACCAAGCCTTTGAGGAAATGGGCCTCCTCAGTCTCCAACTCTTCCATCTGAAAGTTCAGCCTTTTCTCTCCGCCATCAATCAGCTCAGAGAGGGTTTCTCCGACCACCATGCCCAAGAACCGTGTTCGGACCTGTGTCGAGGCGATTCGATTCGAAATAGTGCCAAGATACGTACTAGACCTCAAAAGCATCCTCATTTTCATGGGTGATGATCGGTGAACATATCCGGCGCTGAGTAGTAGAACTTGCGTGTGGGCTACAACACAAGATTAGCAAGCCTTCGAAGACAAGGGCGATAGTTGTAGGTACCTTCTTGTTGCAAAGCAGCCGCATGTTTGATGTAAAGCTCATCTCCAAATTGAGCCAAACTTTTCTCTAGTACGGTTGAAACCGTAGCAGGGTTCTTCGCGAGAGCCGCCAAGACTGCTCGACGAATTCCAATCCCGTTACCAATTCCAGCACCGGAAGCACTCGTGCACCATTCAACGAGATGGCTTATCCTCAACTCGTCAGAATCTACCACCGACTGAATGACGCTGGTAGCTGCGGAGACTGTGGCGTCTGGGCCAGAGTTTTCGAGTGCAAGCCGATCAAGATATTTTTGAGATAAATGCGCCAACAAAATATACATAATCTTTTTGGAGATTTGGGATTGGCGAAAGCAAACATCACGGAAGTTCGCAACATTTGACTCTTTCGAAAGGAGCAAGTCATCGATCAGAACCTTGACCAAAGTTTCTATACGTTGTGAGCGAAGTTCAAGTAGATGGCACATAGGACCTTACCCGAATACCCCAGAGTCATTCCGCGCCGGAGTAGCTCGTAACAGAATTGGAGCTCCTGGTCCGCTGTCGAAGATCTTGCCCAAGAAGCAACGTTTTGTCCGATCCACCTAGTGTACGCAAGGCCGTCGGTGATCCATTGCGTCTTGGTGCGAAGCTGGTCCCTTGGAATATACGTAGCTGCCTCGGCAACGACAGACAAAAGCTGACCACCAGAGAGGACGGATATCAAGTTGAGAGACTGTGTCTTTTTAAGCGAAGTGTTGCTTAGCGCCGCCGTTGAAGCCTCCCATAAGAGTCGAATGGAACTGCCACCGTCAAGCAGCGATGCAAGCATATCAAGAAACATGCTTAAGACCAGGGGCAAGTCCGGACGTCTGGCCGATCCGCTCTGCTTAAACTCTTGAATGAGGGCTCTTATCTGCGCAACGAGGGCATTTAGACCCGTGACGCTCCGCAAGCACTGTAGCAGGAGGGCTGCGTCATGAGACAGCTCGGTTTCATGTTCAGAGCCATGATCAACCGATCCTTCAAGCAACAGGGTCCAATAATTCGGCGCTATCTCAGTCACTAGCAGATGAACCGCGGCGGCGCTTTTGGGGCTGGGATTCTGCAGTTGAAAATGGCCTGTCCGTTGCTCGGTGCGCGTGAGGAAACGCAGCACGGCGATGAGCGCCGGATAGTCGGGCTGGCTCTTCAAGACGTCCAGAGCTTCATCAATGGAGGATATCTGAGCTGGCGCAGGCGGCCTGCTCGTCTCTGTCTTGTTGGAAGACTTGACCTGGACGAACAGCGGTTCTTCATCCTTCTTGGCTTTGAGGTAGGTCGTGCTGATGGGCGTCAAGAGCTCATCCATGGTCTCTGTGTTACAGGCTCAACAGGAAACCTACAAGTCCACGGGCGTAGTTGCAGTGTCCTGTAGGTACCATTTCTAGTTGCACGAAAAGTTGGATGCAAGTCAAGGCCCCGATGTAAATCTCAAAAAGCGCTTGCCAGTAGCCGGCGATGCTGTCGCATATCGAATTTGCAGTTACGGATGCAGAGCCAAACCAGAAACTTAAGACCCAGACTAGAGGTACGGTAGGTAACTAAGGTAATGGAGAAACCGCCTGTAGGCTACTGCCAGCGGCAACCCTTGACCGGTGGCGGGCCACCGGGAACCCCACCTTCACCGAAGCTCACCGAATCCCACCTTCCCTCACCTCAGTCCAAGTACCATCTCCACCAACCGCCCAAGTCAACATTCAAGCAACGCACGTTCAACTCATTAACTGTTCTCCACCAACCTCACCCGACGTCCCTTTCAGAGTTGCATCACATACTTCAGGGCTCTAAAAAAAAAAAAAAAAAAGAATGAGTGTTGCCACCGAGACGAGTCAGGCTGGCCTCGTTGGCAGCGAGGACGCACGATGGTTCGAGAACAACCCTTCCTCGTTCTCATGGCATCAGCCCGCCAGAAACGCCAAGCTGACCAGGCGACCCAACCAGGAAATATCTCGATCAGATACGCCGGAATCCTGGGCCTTTCACAGACCCCGACGCCACGAGCGAGGAGTTCCTGGCCCAGTTTGAAAAGTTCAAGATCTTGTAAGCTGAAACATGACACATGACTGTCTGTCCGCTGCCAGGCATCCCTCAACTAACAATGCTTACCCAGGGTAATGTTCGTGAACCTAGCCCCCCTATCCGCTTGGTCCCCTGAACCATGCTAACACAACTTGCCCTTTGTATAGAGGCGCTGGCGGCCTGGGCTGTGAGATCCTGAAGAACTTGGCCATGTCCCGCTTCAAGGAGATTCACGTCATCGACATGGGTCCGCACCACGCTCCCCCGAGCACTGCTCTCAACTCTGCTGACGTCTCGCAATAGACACCATTGACATCTCAAACCTCAACCGCCAGTTTCTCTTCAGGAAGTCGGACGTAGGCAAGTTCAAGGCCGAGGTCGCCGCCAAGTTCGTCCAGGACCGCGTCAAGGGCGTCAGCATCACTGCCCACAACAACCGCATACAGGACTTTGACGAGGACTTTTACAAGCAGTTTCAACTCGTCGTCTGCGGGCTCGACAGCATAGAGGCCCGGAGATGGATCAATGCCATGCTCGTCTCCATCGCCGAGGGCGCCCAGGACCCCGACGCCATCAAGCCACTCATCGACGGCGGCACCGAAGGCTTCAAGGGCCAGGCTAGGGTCATCTTCCCGTCAATGACCTCATGCATCGAGTGTCAGCTGGACATGCACGCCCCGAGAGCTGCCGTACCGCTGTGCACGATAGCTTCCATCCCTCGACAACCCGAGCACTGCATCGAGTGGGCTCACGTTATCGCCTGGGAGCAGGAGAAGCCTTTCCCCAAGCTGGACAAGGACGACCCGGAGCATGTTACCTGGCTATTCAACAAGGCGCTGGCTCGCGCCCAAGAGTACGACATTCCCGGGGTCACCTATTCGCTGACGCAGGGCACCATCAAGAACATCATTCCGGCCATCGCCTCCACCAACGCCATTGTCGCCGCTGCTTGCTGCAACGAAGCCTTCAAGATAGCGACCAACTCAGCGTCGTGTCTTGGCTTCGAGAACAACTACATGATGTACTCGGGGAACGACAGCATCTACACCTACACCTTCAAGCACGAAAAGAAGGACGACTGCCCGGTCTGCGGCCGTCAGGCCCGCCCTCTCGCAGTGGACCCCAAGTCCACCCTCCAAGAACTGTTGGACTCCTTTGCCGTGCGCCCCGAGGCGCAGCTGAAGAAGCCATCCATCAGAGCCGAGAGCAAGACGCTCTACATGCAATTCCCCCCCAGCCTCGAGGAGCAGACCCGTCCCAATCTGTCAAAGACCCTTGCTGATCTGGGGCTGGAGAACGGGCAGCAGATTGTCGTCACCGATCCGGCCTTCCCACTCGAGTTCAACTTTGACCTGCGATTCAAGACGGGGGCTTAATCCAAGAGCAGGTGTTTTCTGAACAGGGCAACGTGCTGAACAAAACCAGCAGTATGGGCTCATCTGGGCATATAGGGGCGTTATAAGACATTTTGGGCATGGCACATATTCAATGAAATAATCTGAGAGCGAACGAGTAAAACCACAGCTGAGGCGTACTGGTCGAAATGAGAAATGTTGAGAAATAGTCATGGTATCGTCCCTTTTCGAATTTTGTCTACCCAGAAGACCACGCGAAATATAAGCATGCCGTTGTGATATGTACAGAAAACAAGAAACGCCACCAGTCACCGTTATCGCGCCATGTTAATCACCTGCTGCTCGAGCTTCTGGCACTTCAGCTTCAGGTGCTTCACCGACTCCAGGAACAGCTCGTCGCTGTCCCACTGGCCCGTGCTCTCGATGGAAAAGATGAAGTGGTCCCTCCTTCGGCCCAGACTGACCTTGCCCTCAAACTCCGGGTGCCGCAGGCACTCCCTGCTGACCGTGTCCTTCATGGCATCCCGCACCACAGCCTTGAGCTCGCCCGCGTGACCCTCGTAGCCGCTTCCGGCCTGGCCGGCTTCTTGCTTGGACACCTTCTCGAGGCCAATGACACCCTCGGGGAAGCAACGAGCAAACTTCTCGGCGTCAGGGCCGATGATGGGGCGCGTGATCTTGATCGTGGGCATCAGGCGGTACGAGGCAGTGGCGACGGGCGAGAACTTGGCGTGGTCGGAGCCGACGCCCTTGTGCATGTGCATGGAGAGATTGATCGTCTGGTGGGGGCGCATCTTGGCGATGAGGATGTCCGGGTTAACGGCCGTAATGGTGTCCTCGCCGCTGAAGTACTCGACCTGCTTGCCGGTCGGGACGAAGACAATGTCCTTGGCGTAGACGTGGGCGTTCTTGAACGCCTTGTGGGGGTCGGCCTCGTTCGGGTCGGCATCCGGGTTGTGCGTGCACGTCATGTTGAGCTCCAGTCGCACCGTGTTCCAGTCGAAGCACCCCGCGTAAGGGTCCTCGCCGGGTTCCGGCTTCTTGTGCCACTTCAGGAAGTTGTGGAGGCCCTCGCGCCCGCCCTTGAACGGGATGAGACCCAGTCTGTGGGCCAGGACCTCGTCCTGGATCACTGAGGTGTTGTTCTCAATGTACACATTCTCAATGGCAAGCGTGGGGATCTCGGCGAGGAGGATGCGACGGAAAGCGTTTGCGATGGAGGCGTCTACGCCGCGGAGGGAGAAGGAGGCGTTGAACTGCTCGTTCTGGTGGAAGTCGACGGTAAAACCGGAGCGGAAGCGCTCAATGTTAAAGGCGTGATCCTCGCCGGGGTAGTGGCTAGGGAAATCAGTCGAGGTCACATGCGTGACGGTTTCATTGTGAACGCCAACGGTCTGCAATGTGAAGCGCAATCGGTTAGCAAACCCGGTTTTTTTTTATTTTAATTTTTTTTAACCAAAGGAAAGAGAGATAGGACCCGGCGGCAGCGGGTTCATGCCATGACACTCACATTGCGGCGCTCTAGTTCTTCTGCGCTTGGGGGCTCCGTCCAGGAGGCCTTCTGGGTGGGAGCCATGGCGGCAACAGCTGTTCTGCAGGCTGGTGGAAGTTTCTCGGATGATGCGAAAGGAAATATTTTTGAATGCCCCTCCAAGGTAAGGCCCGAGGTGAGCCAAGGTGAAGCGCGGTGAGCGGGCTCCACTTCGGCATTCGGGCAGTCCCATATTAGTAAGTGGATACTTGACGTTGGTACGCTGTGCTTGTACTTGTAGTCCGTTGTACAGTTGACAGCCGCTCCGACCTTCCCTTACTCTAGAAGTCTAGAGGAACGGTATTATTATTGACTGACCTAGTCAAAATGCAATACCAAACGAGCGGGAACCTTTTGAAGCTCCAGGAAAAGGGTTTAATTCGTACATATCCAGGCTGTTTCATGGAATTCTCATGTGCTATATACGATCTAAGCTAGATTTTTCATTTTCCTCCCTCCCATTACCAAACTCCGCGGTGAGCAAGCCACGCTTCCACTACTCAATGTCTTCCATTGTCCATACGCTCACACCCTTTTGCTCAATGCTGCTCTTTAGCTTATCGATGACTGCCTGTCGTCTGGCTCGCTTCTCCATGAGATTGCCCTTTTCTTCTTGGCTGTAGCCGCTGAGCTTCTTGCGGGGCGGCGTGGCCCTTCCTAAGCCCCCAGGGGAAGCCATGGACAAGCTGTGCCGGAAACTCCGCGTTGGTGTTGAGTCCCGAGGGG
Organism: Paramyrothecium roridum; assembly: GCA_003012165.1. Classification (NCBI taxonomy): domain Eukaryota; kingdom Fungi; phylum Ascomycota; class Sordariomycetes; order Hypocreales; family Stachybotryaceae; genus Paramyrothecium; species Paramyrothecium roridum. The sequence continues at coordinate 10,571 of PXOD01000080.1, read as the reverse complement.
ACATGATGGAGCGCCTCGTCGCTGGCGTCATCATTGGCGAACCTTCCCTACTTGTAGAATCCAGCCGAACCTTGCGTAGCTGGTTCTCCAACACGTCGACATCGCCACTACGCTTTTCAACCATGCTGGTCATCTTGGTAATTGTTCGCACAATTGCCTCCACCGTTGGAACATTTGTGTTGCCCTTCCCAGCAGGTCCCGATGCAGACGCAATCTTCGTCTTCAGGATAGTCAGAGCCTGCTCAACCTCGGCTAGTAGGTTTGTGAAGTTCATGAACTCCCTGCGAAGCTCATTCTGCTGAGCTGCTTGCTCAGCACTCAGAGGTAAGGACTTTGCAGCTTCACCCTGGTCAGTATGCTGACGCGCAAGGATGATCCTCTTGAGCCCTTCCTGCTTGGCTCGCAGGCGATGGATATCTCTTGCCAAGTCTTGACACGCTTCAACTTTCTCTTCCCGCTCCCGAACGCGGCATTCTTCAAGGTTGGTGTACAATTCGTCCTCGATGACTTCACCGAGTTGATCTACTTCACTCAAAACCCAACCGTCTGGGTTCTCGAGGTCATCTGCGTTACGGCCGCCTGACTTGGCGTTCTCGATGTGGCCTCTTGTGAAGGCAGTCACAGATCGCAAATTCAGGCCGAATGTATCAATCATCGAGTTGATATCTCGATATACGGCTTCAACCTGCGCAGAGACCTTCTCTTGAGCTGGTGGGGCTGCGTTAGTATGGGCAACAAATTCATCTAGGGTGAGTTTTCCCTCAATCTCCGAAGCCAGCAGCCGTTGGATCTCGTCGTCCTCTTGGTCGACCAGGGGCTTGGTCTCTTCGACTTGTTGTTTTGCCTTCGACCTCCTTTGCTGTAGAAGGAATGGATCTTCGCCGCCTTCGAGCCCTCTAGCCACAATGTAGCTCCCATGCTGTGACTGGGACTGTGAGGGTCTAAGGATATGTGTTGCCATACCTGGGGCACTAACAGACCTCCCGCCGTCAGCTCGATGCATGCGGCCAGGGATAGCACCCCGGACGGGACTAGGCGATCGAGGACTCGTTGCACTCGGTCGGGGAAACACTGGCGCATTGCCTCTTATTTCTCCGAAGAGTGATTTTGACGGCTCCTGGCCCTTGGCTCCATTGGCTTGTGCATTTCCCCGAATGCCACCAAACGAACTTTGAGGCGTCAGGCCAGGAGTGATACCATGGCCACTGATAGTAGGACTCAGATCTTTAGCGACGTCCGTGCCGCTGCCTTCTGAGAAATCATCGTCCTCCTCTTCCTCTTCCTCTTCCTCCTGTTCTTCACCCTCGTCCTCTTCCTCTTCTTCGTCCTCCTCGGGCTCGCTTTCAGAGTCTTCAGGCACAGACACAGGGGGGACAAGGAAGGGGTTGATGGGTGCTGGCTTAGCAGGTACGAAATCGGGAGGTAGCGGAGCATCTCCTGCAGGTGATTTTGCCTTTGTGGTAGTTGGATCAGGCGGTAGAGGCGCATCGTCAATTTTGCTTGGCTGGCTGGATGACTTGGTGGTATTGGTCGGGCCGAATGGCGAAGAAGTATTGGCCGTCTTATTCTGGTTAACTGCTGGAGACGCGAAAGGGTTCACAGTAGGCGTGGATTTGCCTAACGATAAGAAGCCTGAACCATCCGGTTTTGAAGGTTTCGACGAGGACGCAAAAGGATTGGTCGTATTTGACGCCGCCGAGGAAGAGGATGACTCGCCGATTGGATATGTAGCCTTGCTCGTGGTATCAGGTGGTAGAGGTGGCTCGTCCTGTGGCTCTGTCTTCACCTTCGGGGTTGCAGCGCCATCCTCATTCTGCTCGGCTGGCTTTGCGGCTGCCGTTGGTTTCCCAAATATGTTCGAGAAAGATGTTGTTGACGGGGCACTAGGCTTCGATCCAAAGAGACCACCAGAGCTTGAGGTCGCCGAGGTTGCAGGCTTTGATCCAAACAGACCTCCCGAGGTGCCTAAGCTCGAAGGTTGCCCAAATACCGATGTGCTGGTTGCAGGGGTGGTGGAGAGGGTAAATTTGTTAGGCGCGGGTGTTGTTGTTGGTGTCGTAGACTCCGGACTTGCTTTCGGAGGGAAAAGCGATGACTGTGGTTTCGCCTGTGGCGTCTCCTCAGTCGATTCCATTGTGTCCATATCTTCGTCTTTCGCCGCGGGCGTTGTGACGGCGGGTTGAGTCGCGGTTGCATTCAGGGCTGAACCAAAGTTACTGCCAAACAATGAGCTCCCCGACGCAGCAGGCTTGCTAGCATCTTCCTTTGCCGCAGGGTCAGGCTTGAAAGAGCTTTCTAGCTTGAAAGGGGTAGAACCAAAGACGCCTCCGGACGGCTTGTTCTCCTTTGATGGGAAACCAGTGTCCTTGTTTGAAGACCCGAAAGGGCTGCTGGAACCAAAAGGGCTGGCGTTAGAGGTGTTACCTCCTCCGAAGACACTCGAGCCGCTTGTAGTGTTATTGCCGGAGACCGCAGAAAAGCCACTCTTGTTTGCAAATCCGGCAAACCCGCCAGAAGCTGGCGCGGCTGGTGACGTAGTATTAGGAGCGGCACTCCCAAAGGGGCTTTGGCTGTTATTTCCTTTGGCGAAGCTAGCAAAGCCTGACTGACCGAAAGCAGGGGAAGCACCTCCAGTAGCCCATGGTGAAGTTCGCATTCCAAGCTGCGAGGATTGGCCGAAACCAACTGCACTTGGCTTGCCGAAGGCTGGTGTGGATGTGCTAGGAGAGCTGCCAAAAGCACCCGAAGCACTGGGAGCGCCTGCGGCCTTTTCGGGGGTATTGGAGGCAGCTGGGGCACCCCAAGGAGACGCTTTTTGTCCTAATTGTGAGGAGGAGCCGAAAGCTGATGCCACTGCTGGTGCTGACGTGGAGGCAAAGGCAGAAGCTCCAAACGGCGATGTCGTGGAAGCACCCGAGAGAGCCGGAGCCGGAGCAGCCGAAGGAGCAGCTGAAGGTGCGGAGCCTTCAACGACAGCTAATCCTGGATAAGGCTTGCCTTGCTTGATCGAATCGGTGTAAATCAGCCACCAAGCACACAAAATTCCTTCATGTGTGAGAATCCAGAATCCAGGAAGAGGGTTCGGAGACTCTTCCAGCTCTTCTTCAGATGGTATCGGCTTATATACCTTGTCCTTACTGGATAAGTCGAGAGCCACTCCTACGGGAGTAGAGTCGTCCATCGAATCTGTCATGGGAAGTGTAGGTCGCTTGGTGTCATCCAACAATTCGGTCGTCGTGAAAACGCCGGTGATGGAATTAGCTGGCCTGTCGCTTGCCAGTGGCGCTTGAGACCTTGTGAGGAGACCTACTTCCGTTGAAGCAGTTGACGAGACGATAAGAAGATCTTGAAGGCTAGGAGGGAAATCCCTGAGTCGCAGAATTGAGTAATGTGGCACCTTTTCTGAGCCAAATGGGTCAACAGGGTCTGAGAGCTTCTGGAATGTGAAGCCCGACGGTGGTTGGCGAGTAATCAGGTAATAAGTTGAAGGAGAAGACGCATTATCGTTCGCTCGATAAATCGCCAGAAAGAGGTTGTTTTCCAGCCACGTAAGCGACGATACTAGGACCACTCGTTAGTATGAGTTCACATACTATATCAGAGTACGACTTACCATGGCAGTCACCCAGATTAGTAGGCTTCGGAAGTTCTCCCTTTCCTTCGCCCTCCGGAGTCATTTGGTAAACGGTGCCGTTCCCTAGACCGGCGCATAGCTGTTTGCCCTTTGAACTCCAGCTAATGCAGCTGACTTGGTTCTTAAGCGGATTGCTGATCTTGCGCTCGTTAAGGTTTGCAATATGAAGGTTTCCGCCATTCGTAACAATGGCGCATAGCTCTGCCTTCTCGACCGTTGGGTTCGGGGTCAAGGTCCTCAGGGTCTCGCCATTAGTCGACAATTCGAAGGCGGAACTGGTTGATCCTTGAAGCAGGCTCTGAACATCGTAAACAGCCAGACCTCCGCCGGTCTCGGCAGACAATATCAGATAGTTCTCGTCGGCCGTGAAAGCGAGTTGAGAGATGCGCATTGATATTGGGATTTTGAGCTGCGGCTGGAATGCCCTTATATCGGAGTCGCCATCTTTGGGGGATTCGAAAGCTTTTCGCACGGATTCGGTAGTGGCGAGAATAATTTGGTCAGGACCGGCAGCGGCGACCAGACCTTTGCGCGACGCGATGCTGAGAAGCGATGATGTCGACGAAGGCAGAGGCGACCAGGCTGAAGTAAGACGAACTTTGGCATCGCCAGCTACGGAGAGGAAACCCAATGCCTGATGAAGGTTAGTATATTGCAGCAACACATCATATGCATTGTCTCGCGGTCAAGCCTACCTCGGTCTGGATCGTCTCCAAGTCTTGCCCACTCGATGCCCCAGCTCCAGCTGCGCTTCCACCCATGGCGCTTGCGTTCCCATAGCTAAAAGCCATGACTGTAGCAAAGTAACCGGCCTTCGAAAGAGGGCCTGAGGTTCATAGACTCGTCTTTCGCATCGGTGGTTGGCAACTCAAGGTGACTGGTGACTTTCTCGGAGCGAGCTTGAGGTGATGATTGCTTCAAGTGCCTAACAAAGAAAAGAAGAAGAAAAAAATCATGCAGCAGCTGAAACGGAGGCAATGCCTTTTCTTGGTGGCAATCGGAGTGGATGGCTTCTCCGGGCTGTGGCCAGTCGAATAGCAACAGCCGAGTTGCGGGAGGAGATGTCGAAATGAACAAAAGCAATAGAAGATGCTGCCTGCGAGACTGCCTGCCACTCAATTGTTGAAATCGCGACCAGCAACTTTTCGAGCTTCTTTGGTCGCGTCACGTGGGGCGCATAGCTCTGGAGGCTGAGGTAGGTAGGTACCTTGCAGTTGCGAGAGGTACCCCAGGCTGGCATTGCTCTCGCCAGTCAAGTGGGACTTGGAACTGGCACGCGCCGACACCCTGCCTAAGGTACCTTACATTTGCTATCGCTGGTAGCAGCCAATCACAAGGACGCATCCCTCGCCTGAGAGCTCAACTACCCATATCGATCTGAAGGCAGCTTTTAGCCTCGTCATCAGCTCTACCTCGTCCGACACTCCATCGAGCCGCCACCGTCCCTCAGAAAACCAACTACCGCGCGAAATCCGAGCAGCCCAACAAGCCTCTGGACAGGAGACAAAGCTACGCCCGAGATCGCCGAGAGATAGACGGCTTCACAACACATTGTAGAGAGATCCTGGCTCATCCAAGATGCCAGGCTTCGACTTCTCCAACTACAACCGCAATGCGGCTCTCCACGCCCGCGGCGTCCCGCTACCCAAGGCGACGAGTACGGGAACAACGATTGTTGGATGCATATTTGATGGAGGCGTCGTGGTACGTCCGGACATCTGCTTGCCCGCTTTACCGACTCTTTCGCCCAGTAACTGACCTATGCCATGCGGCTGCTAGATTGCTGCCGATACGCGAGCCACGTCGGGCCCCATCGTCGCCGACAAGAATTGCGAGAAGCTTCACTACATCTCTCCTCAGATCTGGTGTGCCGGTGCCGGTACCGCCGCCGATACCGAGTTCACCACCGCCATCATCTCCTCCCAGCTCGAGCTGCACTCCCTCTCCACCGGCCGCAAACCACGTGTCGTCACATGCATGACCATGCTGAAGCAGCATTTGTTCCGCTACCAGGGTCACATTGGCGCCTATCTCGTCGTCGCCGGCTGCGATCCCACCGGCACCCACCTTTTCACCGTCCACGCCCACGGCAGCACCGATAAGCTGCCCTACGTCACCATGGGTAGTGGTAGCTTGGCCGCCATGAGCGTCTTTGAGAGCAAATGGAAGCCTGAGCTGACCGAGGATGACGCCGTGAAGCTTGCCAGCGAAGCCATCTTGGCTGGTGTTTTCAACGATCTCGGATCCGGCTCCAACGTCGACGTCGCTGTCATCACCAAGGACAAGACAACACTGAAGCGTAACTACATCAAGCCTAACGAGAAGAGTGCCAAGCTGCAGAGCTACGCTTTCCCCAAGGGAACCACAGCGGTCTTGAACGAGAAGATTATTCGGAAGAGTGAGATTGGTCGGTATGTGAGTGTTGAGGAGGTGCCTCTGGAGACGGAGAAGATGGATGTGGATACTTAAATCTAGATGGCCAAACGCCCTGGGAGCCGGAGTCTCTAGATCAAGACTTATGTAACAATAACATCAGTGCACTAGAACCGTTGGCAAGGGAGAGACACAGAGGTGTTTGCCAATTCATCATTCTACGTGAAGTATGAGCGCCATCCGACTTATGCCGTCGGCTTCACTTTCGACTTCCTCTACAGCGCGTTGGCAAATATCACAGTCTCCACAGCCTTCACGTATGCCACATCAGACAAGATTGTTAAATCTCAAGATAAGATCTTTGCCTTGATAGACCCCTTGCTCAACTGAACATTTCTTTATAGAGCCCTGCCTCACAATGGCCAAGCTTAACTGCCGAGGCCGGGAAACAAACAGCCAACGCCACATCTATGAACATAGAGCCATGGCCCATGTGCCTTGCGCTTCTCGTAAACACCCGTTATATAAGAGATATGCCCGCTTAAATGCTTAAAACCGTGCATGTGCTATGAAGCAAGCCGCCCAGAACGCCGTTTGGATGAGTCATGGCAACGTGGTTGATGCAATCCGTGGCACCTTGCCCTGCAAGAGAGCATTGTGCACACCTATGACAGGGACTTTAACCCAAACATCGTTCGTGTACGGGACTTGCTCCTTGATTTCTTCGCATCCTTCTTTGGAGACGTCTTCTTGCCATCATCACCAGTGTCGTTGTACTTGGCTTTGTGGATCCTAAAAATTGTGAGATTGTTGGATGTGATGGAGGACGTTGGAGGGACTTACCAGCTGTTACCAACCATGCTCATCCCCTTGGCCTCGGCCATCCTGTAGAATTTGGCACTCTTTTTCAGATTCTTTGTGCAGCCAACACCTTGCGCATAACAAAACCCTGCTTCGGCTAGAGCATCAACATCTCCCCAAGCTAGGAGATTGTCAGTACCATTATACTGCTCAAGCGGAAGGAAATTGACACTTACTGCCGGCGATTTCAAAACATCGCAAAGCAAGTGCTTTGTCCTGCTCAATACCCCACCCATTCATGTGGCTTACGCCCAGCTCATAGATGCTCAATGCAAATTGCGCTTTGCGGGTCCTTCTCTCCACAACATCAACATGCTTTCCTCCTTTAGCCTGCTCTTCTTCTTCAGCAATCTCGATACTTGCACACTCGGCAGCCTTGCGTAGCCATTCCACGCCCTCCTTCTGGTTCGCTCGCATTCCCCAGCCATGTCGACAGGCAAGAGCGTACAGCAGCATTGCAGTAGGATGTCCTTGCTTAGCCGCGTATCGCAAGTGGTAGGTCGATTCATTCAAAGAACCATTCTCGTGGCACGCGATGCCCTTGCTCAAGTGCTCTTCCGCGGACATTTCAGAAGCAGCAGGACCGCCCGATCGAGTCGTGGGTCTTATCGTGTTGCCTGTGTCATCAGTGCTGACCGAGGCAGGCGTGCGACCACGTTCTTGGAGCATTACAGGTTCTAAAGATCGACCTCTGGATTGCTCTTCCGACTGTCTCGGTACTTCAATTGAGGGTGTTTTAGCCAATCTAGGACTTTCCATACTGATCTTTGACGCGTCGACGGATGGTCTCGGCCCAGCTACTGAGCTCATAAGACTGACTGCATCGTCAGGAACCGCCCTTGCCGCGGAGCTTGACGGGCGCGACGGAGGTGAAGGAGGTGCACCGCCATGGTGGTGCTGCATATTACTGGACTGCGGCTCGGAGACCTGCAATTGCGGTGAGACGGGTCGGTCGAGGGCGTTGAGCCGCTGAATCGACTTCCCGCGCGGCAAGGTGAATTTGGAGTAGATATATGAAGGTGCAGCATTTTTAGGGTCCTCGATTGGTTGGTCCATGAAGCCCTCGCTGTTCATGCTCACGGGTGTGTGTGCAGATTCGTCCGCGAGGACGAAAGAGGGGTGGCTGTCTGATGAGGCCTGCCGCGATGGAGTATCAAGGCTAGGAGTTCCTGCTCTGCTCAATGGTCTAGAGAAATTAAAGGATGGCTTAGGCAAAATAGATATGTCAGAAGCCACTGAAGGTGAACGGTGGAAAGAACCAACGGCCGGTGAGTGGCCAATATTGGCTAGAACAGCACTACCGGAGGATAGCTTGCGTGGTGGAAGAGAATGAGTAGAAGCAGCCATGCTATTATACATATCTTCGTCTGCGCGTGGGGACGAGAGGTTGCTGGATAGCCGATGAGAGCCAAAACCCCTAGGAGGTGCCAATTGGTCGTCAAAGGACAGGCCCCGGTTTCTATCAACGGATCCCACAGAGGCCTTTCGAATCGACGACGAAATTGGCAAGGAGTTGTCTTTGCGGCCGGGAGATCTTTCAGGCATTCTGTCTGGTTGTGACTGCGTCTCGCTGTATATAGGGGAAGGAGAACGTTCCTGCCGCGCCCCAAAATAACCACCACGTTCGCCGATTTGATTAAGTTTTCGCCCCCGTGATAGATCTCGAAGCGGGCGTGGTACGGAAGGCACGCTCTCATCTGGTGTAGGTGGGATCCTGCTCATGCGAGGATGCATGGACATTGGTCTGTCTCCATGATCGAAGGGGTCCTCAAGTTCAGTTTTCAACCCTAAGCCCATCGTATCCAGATCAGGCAAATCACCATTATCAGACCCAGATTCCATGGACATGGATCTGAAGTAGTCTGAGCGGCCCTGCAAGATGAGAGGACTCTCGGTTGTGAGAGGGGGAAGTCGACTGAGCCTATTCCCATCTTTGTCGTTCTCCTGGAGCTGCTTCGCAAGCAAACGACTCTGCAAGGCGAACGCATCTAGGGGCGATAGTTCTGGAGGAGCCTCGCCGGCAACGTGTAGGCGGGGAGAACGCAAAGGCCTTGAACCGGAAGAGCTGGTAGTGTTGTTTGTATTGGACCGCAGGTCCAGCATATTGGGGCGTGTTGCCGCCATGATGCCAGGCTCTCACAGCACTAGCTGTTGGATGTTCCCATGCAGACTCTTGAGCGCGGCCGGTTGGGGCTTCGGGATGTGTGGGCGAGCGGGCTGGAATTCGTCGCCAGGTCGCTAATGTGTCTCGGAGACAGGATTGTATATTTCGTCACTATTGTTGATGTCCAAAAAAGGGCGGTCGCAGAATGAACCCTGAGGCCGCACGAACTAGTCGCTAAGAATAACGGATTAAGAGCGCTAAGAAGGGCGATAAATCCTCGAGACTGGTCGCATTTATCGTGGGCTGGTCAAGGAGAGCACTGGTCGGCTTTTTCACTGGACGAGATTGCGCAGGAGGCGCAGTGTTTCGAATCGAGAGGCGGGCTATGTAACTTGAGCCCGGCGCAATACGAGATGACAATGCAGTTCGTGAAAGATAGAACGGACAAGCGTTTCGTTGTAGGTTCGGGATGCGTCTGCTTTAGAGCTTGAGGGTTTGCACGGTAAAGTTGTATTGCAGGATCGTGTCTCGATGGAGAGTGGCAGCGAACGAGTGGCAGAACAGCAGCGTAGCGGACAAGGGGGCCAACCAGTTGTTGCGGGGAGGAGTTTGAACGGAAGCGATGGGTGCGCCCAAGGGCTGCCAAGTCGAAAGCGCCAAAGTTACGGAGAAGCGTTCCACCAAGGGGTTTTAGAGGTGTAAAGAAGAAGAGATCATGTTTGGGCAGGCCAGTCGATTACACAGGTCGACGGACGGTTGAATGGGAATGAACGAGATGGGATGGGATAGGATGGGCGAGTGGAGATGAGGGACAGGGCACCGACGCAGCTTCAGTGGCGTCCCTCGGCGGTGTCAGTACTGTAAATGTACCTGTACGAGCTGCGAATCCGAAAGGTACCCACAGCGTCAGGGCTCAAGTGCCTTTTCCCACCGGTAGCTTGCAGGGGTCAAGGGGCCCATGATCCCTGCTGCTACGACCCAGACCGGGATGTTGAGTTTTAGTGGCAGTTGGGACTCCCCAAAAATGCCACGTCCAACCTACCTTACCTCTTTGCCTTGCCTACAGGTAAGGGACGGTATTGCCTGTACATATGCCGTACAGGTGAACCCCTATCCCATGATCTCAGCGGGTCCCTGTCCAGACTATGAGCTGAATCGACGTGGAAAGATTGCCTCTCCGGGAGTCACCACCTGAAAGAGAAGGGGCGAAAATACGATAGCAGCCATGTTGAACGCCCTGAGGCCAGTTTGTGCTCCTCCCACAAGAACTCTGACTTCCATCGTGATGCACGCCATCACAAGATGCAGATCTCCTGTTCTAGTACGTCCGTACGCGCAGTCCAAAATGCACCACTAGTAGGGAGCTGCCCCTTAGGTACCTGTACTTGCCTATTCCTGTGCTTCGACTTTGTGGGGATTGACGCTAGAACCATGCATTTGCTTTTTTAGTTGCGGTAACGGCATGCGCCCAGGCACTGAACCGACAGGGGCCCGGCGAAGTATGGCACTTGGGGTCTAGCTACCGCCAAATTCAAATTTCATCAGTCGAACTGCCTCGTTCATTATTGGTTGTCCGGTTTTGGTTTTGGTTTTGGTTTT
>PXOD01000079.1:138749-154629 GCA_003012165.1 Paramyrothecium roridum | reverse complement strand
TTTTCTCGTAGGGTCCTGATCAAGGCTTTCTGGCGAGTGTACAAGGCTTTGTCTTGCTTGCTCTGCGCACGCTCATATCTTTCCTGGTCTGAGCGTGGAGGCTCTGCCTTCCTGATCGCCTTCGTTGCCTGATCGACGACATACGAATTCAGGTCAATATTCTCGTAGAGAATTAGCACGAGGACCCGGTGCATCTGGCGACAACTGAGCGACAAGTTGAACAGATCGTGATTGCTGAGATGCTGGGCAGTAAGCCGCTGAAGCTCAGGAGCCAAATCCAGGATGCTCATCTTTTGGAAATGGCGTCGGCCAGAAGTTGCCAAGTAGCAAGAGAATGAAAAGTATACGCTGAATGTAGTTTCCGACAAAAACGAGGTAACAAATCCTAGTCAGTGCCAGGGAGCAGAATGGTTTTCGCATGCTGGGTGTCGCGCTGGTTCAAGATACGGCTCTGGGATTGAGGGGGATCATGTGCAGTTGCCTGCTCCGGCATCTGATTCGCAGACTTATAGCCAAGGATCCTGGGGCACAGTATCTGGCTGACGCGGCATCTGTCTTGAGTGGTGCATATCAATTTACTGTACTACCCACGCCATTTCCTGACGCGACACTGTTTCTCTTCTATTTACAGTTATGCTATCATCGCCTCCTACTACCTGTAGCCATTAAATACTGTTACTCGAATGACTTGCTTTTTACTAAGTTGCGTGTACTTAAACTCTATGGCCAGCACTGATTCAAGCAGGCCTCGCCTGAAGAAAAGAGTTTTCATTAAGGCACTCCCACTTCTGTCCTGAAGTATTACTACGCCGTAGCATACTAACTGCTTATCGCGATGTGCTCGTCCACCTGACCGATTCATTGGACGTTTCGTTTTCGTCGTCGTCTTACCGATGGTTTGTAGCCGGGATCCCTAACTAAAGCCTACGTCCGCCACCCAGAACTCCTAGTTGCTTTTTGGGCGAACCTCCAAATGCGCAGTTGTCTCTATATTTGCCCCAAACTAGCCCATTGTATCGTTGTCAAGTTGTTCTTCCATCAATTACTTTGCTGATCTGCCGTCTACGCTGCGTGTGGCAACACAAGAAGAGTCCTCGACCCCAAGCTTTCCGAGGTCTCCAGACTTGGCCATGTCCTCTCTGATATAGACGGAAGTATGAACCTGGCAGATTATACGCCGTTGGATTGCGGCTCACTAGAGCCTAAGGAACCCAGCCTCCTTTATCCTAAATCTCGCGGACTGGAGGGAAAATGTGTTTGTGGCTCGCCTTCGGTATCGCATCTGTCGCAGTGATTTATAGTAGAATCTAGGTCAAGCGCCACGAGAAATTATGCCCTGCATCGGTTAAACTTTAGAAGACACCTATACGTTATTGTAAGAACCAATGTGTAATTTCACACAGTCCAGAGCCAGGTCAGTCATAAGATGAATAAGTTTGAGCATGCACGACCACTAAAGATTATTTACTGGCATATTTACATGACCCAGAGCTTCGACTATGGCTGAGGAAATTTCTCAACCACAGTTGGTTCTCCTCTCAAGTCAAACTCATAAACCACCTTTTCATCCAAATCAACAAAGATAGTGTACTTGCCAGGATAGAGTACACGATTCCCTTGCTCATCAACACGCGCTAGATTGTCGACGGTAAGGGAGATGCTAACGACTTCTCATTGCCTGGTTTTAGGCCCTTGATCGGATGTGGTGCAGGTCCTGCAGCGGTGCGAAGAAATAGAAGCACAACATAGTCGGATCTAATAGAGCCATTGTTGATGATAGTGATTGGCACGTGAATGACTTCTTTGTCCAACACCTTCTGCCATTCAGTTGAGGGACTGCTGGGTTGCGACGGCACAAGGTTCTTAATTGCCGATGACTTCAAATTTGGGTTTCTTTGGAGCTTCACACTGAACTCAGTATAGTGAAGTCCAAAACCAAAGGGCACCGGAGTCTTGCCGTTATACCAGATATGAGTCCGGCCGAGGTTGTCATTACCAGGTGCTGGCCGAAGATTCATACCGGTTGGTGGCATATTGTCGATATACGATGCTGGATACTGTGTGACAGGTAATCTTCCAGCGGGAGCAGCCTTGCCAAAAATGATATCAAAGACCGGCCGACCACCAGATTGCCCAGGATATCCGACCCAAAGAATTGCCTTGATATTGTCATCTGCTAGCAACACTGAATCATCAAGCTGACCACCACCAAATTGAACAACAATAATGGGCTTTCCGACTTTGGACAACGCTTGGATTAACTCAGTTTGCACCTGAGGCCAAGCAAGCGTCGTTCTATCGTGTCCTTCGTGTTCAATTGAATTATCAATACCACCCCAAAAAGCTACTACATCAGCATTGCGGGCAGCTTCCACAGCAGCGTTGAACGACTCGTCAGTAGCGTTGATCTGAGCCCCCATCTGCCATTCAAAAGAAAGCTTGCGGTCTTCGGCAGCTTGCTTCGGCGAGATAGTGTACGGAGCAGGCCCAGAGTAGATGCCCTGGAGCTGGTTGGTCGCATCCAACCAAGGACCGATAAATGCGAACTTTTGCTTCTTATTTGGATCCAGAGGGAGAAGCTTTTCGTTTTTGATAAGGACGGAGCCGGCAATAGCAGCGTCGTATGCCAATTTCTCTACCTCCTTAGTATGGACATCTTTCCACCCAATCAATCGAAGCGGTTGCATATCTGCGGGATCGAAAAAGCCCAGGGATACTAGAGATGCCCACATACGGACCAGTGACCGATTCAGTTCAGCCTCGGTCACAAGTGATTGGCTCAAAGCCGAAGAGATGCCATCATAGCCACCACCGTTGTTACACTCAAGATCCGTGCCCGCCTTAAGAGCTATGTCAGACGCTTCGCCCATGTCCTTGGCGAACCCTTGCTGGCTCCAGATATGCGGAACAGCGTCACAGTCGCTGCTGATGAAATGCTCATCGGCCTCCCAACCCCAATGCTTTCGTAGGACATCCTCAAGCAGGAGAGAGCTAGCACACATGAGGTAGCCATTGACGCCGTTATAAGCGCACATGAATGAACCAGCCTGGTCCACAGCACAGACCCTGAAGGGTGCGAGGTAGAACTCGGAAAGCTCTTGCAGAGAAATCTTGGCGTCGAAGTTGTGGCGTCACATTGCTAAAATTCTCAAAGTCGTTAGCCGCATAATGCTTGCAAGTAGTGACAGTCTTTTTATAGCCAGTCGAAGCATCTTCCAAACCACTGATCATCGCTTTTGCGTATTTTAGAATGTGGAAAGGATCTTCTCCCGGCGTCTCCTGTCCGCGTCCCCAGCGGGGGTCTTTGAAGCTATTAATATTTCGAGTCTGTTGGTTAGCTGGATCAGGTAAGGGTTCCAGGAGCCACCACATCGCAAGGTCCCAACTACATAAGCTATCTGGTCTCTGAGGTTAATAACACTCAAGTTTATGCTTACAGCCTTGCCGTCGGTGGAGCTACTGTCGATGATACGATGGTGAAGGCCTACCGTGTTGAGATTCCATCCTTCGTGGAGCAAGTTCAGATCTTCAACAAGTCCTACGCATCCTCGGAGCCAAATGTGGAGTGGGACCCAAAGTCCACTATCTTTAATTCATGGCTTGGAATCAATGATGTTCAGCATGGCTCCTTTCCAAACAACTGGACAGACACTGTAGCTCCCTTGCTAGTTGACAGGTACAAGGAACAAGCTGAGGCACTGTATGAGCTTGGTACTCCAAATTTGTTTGGCTCACCGTGCCACCTTTTAAACGGAGCCCGAAAGTCTTCGCCCTCAACGCCACGGAGCAGCAGTGGTGGGCAGAGGCGGTCATTGTCTACAATGGCCTGCTCCATTCACGTTACATGTCATTCAAAAAATGTCGTGGCCGCTATGCGCAAATATGGCTCTTGGACGAGGCGCCTGCTTTCAACAAAGCCTTGGACAACCTAACTGCCTACGGCGCCCGGGACGCAACATGCTCCAAGAAAGACAACCCGGCTTCTTTTTAGTGGAATGGTTTTCACCCCGGACGAGTCATTCACAATCTCGTTGCCGCAGCTTGGGCTGATCTAGTGGGTCTTTGATCCAATGCGTTTATCTGTGGAAATTGAGCAAGACACTTGGTGGCCGGCAGCCATCATGGCCCGTTACAACAGTAGTTGTCGCCGTCATAGAACGTTTTCAGATGGTAACAGATGCAAATTACTTCTTTATTGCTCAGCTATCAGAACAGACAGAAGCCTTATTCAGAACGGGAACGCATTAATCATGTGAAACCTTTGAGTCATGAACTTGCAAAGATCACTTTTTTCCATACGGACCTTCCATCCGAGAGAAATATCATCTGCATCTGCACAGGAACTAAATGACACGCTGTTAGTTTGATTGTATTGAGCTTCATTTCGATAGGGAAGCAGAAACACCGTAAGACTTAGGCCAGGGTCTGTCGACAGGGGGATCTCGGCTCACAGGGCTATTGAAAATAACATGATACCATAGTGTTGCCAAAGTAGTGCAGCGGACCGTCACTCACTCAACAGCTAAGCGGACTTGTCGAATAAAGGGAAGGCACTTCTCCTAATCATGAACCGAAAATGTCTGTATTCTTCCGCCTATCGAAGCCCCATGAAGTTCTACTTCCACGGAAAGGTAAAGGACGTAATTAAATGTACCTCCTGGCCACGGGAAATCACCGAAATATTCAAAAGGATAAACGGCACACTCAAAGGCTCCCAAGTCCCGCAAACCCTTGAACATGTTACAAATTGGTCCGGCCGATTCCATCCACCGCAAGGCTATTTTATGCAATGTAACATGAGAGCATGTGCCTCATATCTGGACTTATGCTGCACTTCCCCACACAGATGATCAAGATCAAAACTGGGGGTGCTGGGATTGTAAGGGACCCCAGACTCACATACCACAAGATTCCAGATCCATTGTTTGCGGCTTCTAAAAACGGGGTGCCCCTTGCAGAGCAACGACGGTATGGGGGAAGCGCAACGACAATTGTCCGCATATCAGGAGGAGTTTGGGGGATAAGTTCCATCGGGTAATTCCAGACCTTATTTGCCGACTTCGACTAACTGAACTGCTACTCTTCAGCTCCATTCTCATTCTTGATGGTCCACCACCTGAACCATTGGCCCGAGATCTGTAACAAGTCACTTCGCTTGCATCATTGATCAATTAGTGAAGTAAGTGACGCGGGTTAGACTGGAGAATCCTCTTGAAGAGGCATCTTCTTGTTTCGGCACAGATTTGTGCGAGAAACGTGGGAGAAGGAGTTGTGATGCCCTGCGTGCAAGGGTCTTGTCATGGATTCATTTGTCTGTTCCATCTTGGTGTCCATCATACCCTGCTCCATGCAGACAAGACCGACTCCATGGAATTCGGCCCTAATGACTTCAACCTGAGGCTGGCTGATATTTGAGGGGGAGAAATAGTCGCCAAATGGTTGGAGTTCAAGACATAAATCAGGATCAATCCTCAATTCCACTTTATGCTTTCCAAGTCAGGTATCAGACCAATTGGGTCAGAATCAGGCCCTCCTCTGAAAAAAACGACCCAGATCCGCTAGCACGACCATTCTCTTGGACTCGTCTACCCCGTGGGTGTCGTTTAGTTATGCGGATGCCCACAGTCGCATACCTGTGCCTCAGTGCAATTGGTTGGGGAGGCTCGGAAGCAAAAATCTTTTTGGTCACTTACGCCATCTCCCTATCGCGATCTCATTAGGAACTCCTTTCCAGTTGGCAATGGCAAGCTCACCGGTATGACTTTTGGAGAGCCCGGCAATGACAAGATCAGCCTCAACACCGATACCTTGTGGACAGGCGTTCCGTTCGAGAACAATAACTACACGGCAGACCTGTTCACCAAGAACAAAGTGGGTAGTCTGAGAGCCATCCAGGATTGGGTTTTCCGCAATGCTCCTGGAAATATGACTGTTCTCCTGGGCAGCAAAGTTACTATGGAACTTACCACGTCCTCTCAAATCTCTTGGTCGCCATTGACCATGCCGGTCCTGTCACTGAATACAAGAGGTCCCTCGATCTCGAAACCGATTTGCACGTCACGGAGTACAAGGCACACGGTACTCAGTATAACAACACGTTATTCTGCTCATACCCTGATAGTGTGTGTCTGTTGAGTCAAATCAGGCCGAAAGCTGCCCACAATCTCGGTCAGGATGTAAAATCAATTATATGGCACCACAAATCAAAATATGACTGGTGGCTCAAGCCTGGCCCGTCTCACAGGTTATACGCAAGTGGACGAGCCAATGGGGCAAAAATACGATGCTGCCGCTCGAGTTGCTTCTCCAGACAACTATGTCATAGCTTGTGACGATGGCACACTAGTCATCAAACCCAAGAACAGGCAGTCCTCCCTTGTGCTCATTGTCGGCGCGGGAACAAACTACGACCCAAAACAGGGAACTGCAGCAGACAAGTACTCTTTCAAGGGCGCAGATCCAGAGCCCTAGGTTGATCAGACTACAAAGCGCGCAGCTCTTAGTTCATATAACCCATTTTATTTCCCAAACGTAATTACAAGTAATCTCGCCTACGATCTGGGTCTCAGACGCCACCTATAGCACTGCCGCGCATTTCACCACCTGGAACCCCGAGGTTTGAGTTGTTTTATGGCTCAACATTGACGCGTGTGTTCGCGCCATTGCCGTACCTGATCGGCACTGCTGCCACCGGTAGGATGTTGGACGTAGCACCCTGAGCCCACAAACCCGGGACCGATTAACCAGGTAATAACGAGTTACATACCAATATCCAGAGAAGGCTCGGCGTTAATCTTGTCTACCTATGGCTACTACCTGTGTCATGGCGTAAACCTTCCCATGGAATTCGAAATTGAGCTATGGCGCGGCTGATGGATCAGAAAGGCCGTCAGTGTAAGTTGGAGTTGAGATATCCCTTGAGGCACACTTTCTTGTTGCCGTGGCTTGCATTGCTCGATGATTTTGAATGCGAGGTGTTATTGGTTCGCCTCTGATCTATACTGATAAGTCTACATTCCCTACAAATATGTGGACATTTCGCTATCTGATAATGGAGTTGACATGTTCAGGTACAAAGTGGATTCAGAATGGCGTGTGAGGTACTAGTGATTGCGCCACATGTCGGTCTAATTCTTTACAAGGTGATGCTGGCATTATCTGGATCTGCCGGGTTGTTTCGCTTCTTTCCTGTCTCCGGTTTCTCTACACAAAGACCGTGACATGTTTTTCAGCCTGGAAATTTGGTTATCTCTCGTCTATTCTAGTCTGATACCCAGAATTGTTGCGGTTGTGGTCAGCTTCAGTCTCGTCTTCGCAACCTGCAAACTTAGTGGCCTCTACCAGAAAGGCTTGACCCGCTGCGCTAAAGAAAGGCTTAACGAATAGGACTCAGTGGCGCTAGCATGATACTGCAGGTGATTATGCCGATTACCGCGCGGATTGGTTGGCATTAGCACACGTGTTAAGGTACAATAATCTGCAATGTGGACGAAGTACTGAAACAACTAGCTTCTTCGTGTTGTTTGCTGTCGAATTTGGTGATCTTCTCCCCTTCTACAATATTTCTCGTGGTTTTCATACTGCCGCCCTGGTCACTATGAATAAGGAACCCCAGCATGGTCAGTTGAGCTCGGAGACGAGTCCTCTGCTTGCACAATCCGGTGACACTACATACCCCCAGACAGGGAGCTCCAGTTTGCGGTCAAGATCACCTGGTTCGGAAGCAGCCCGGCAACCCAATGGCGAGGACTACCTGGACCCAGAAACCGTATCAGCTAGTGTTGTTGGAACATTGGCGGTCCTGCTTATAGGTGTGTATCCCAAAACAGCCAGCCCAGGAGCCCATACTCATTTTCAGGTGTATTTGTTGCCAATGCGGACACTTCTCTGGTCCTCGCCACTTATGGCCAAATATCCTCCGAGTTCAACGCTTTGCAGCATGCCAGCTGGCTAATGACTAGCTATGTCTTAGCTATGTGCGGTACGCAGATAATCGTGAGTATCATGAAGATTGCAGCGTCTGGTTTATCAAACTCATATCCGCAGTATGGAAAATTGAGCAATATTTTCGGATGCAAGATAGTCCTTCTCACCGCCTATGCCATCTTCGGTCTTGGCTGCTTCATATGCGGTGTTGCAACAAGTATGGAGCTCATCATATTTGGACGCCTTGTGAGCGGCATCGGCGGCGCTGGCATGCACTCTGTCGTCAGCTTCTTGATTGTTCATTTGGTTCCGGCCCGACAGGTTGCCAAATACCGAAGCTACGTGAACATCATGCAAACCATAGGGCGAAGTTGTGGAGGACCCTTGGGTGGTTATCTGGCGCAGACTCTAGGCTGGAGATGGTCCTTACTCCCAACAGCCCCTTTTTCGACCAGATTCTGACTCAATCTAGGTCATTTCTCGTACAGTGTCCCGCTGTCTTTTTTGCTTTTACGCTCGTGGCTATCAAGCTCTCGGAGCCAGAGGAGGCTAGCTTGACAGAGGGTGAATACAACAAACCTATGGCAAAACTCAAGCGCATCGACTTTCTTGGCACAATACTCCTCGTTGCTTTTATTGTTGCAATATTGCTAGCCCTTAACCTTGGAGGCACTTCCTACCCGTGGGGTAGCGCCCCCATTATCGGCCTCTTCGCTTCCTCTGTCGTCCTTGCACTTCTATTCGCTTATGTCGAACTCAGAGTGGCCAAAGAGCCTATATATCCATTATACTTATTTGGGATCAGAGATGTCATTCTGTCATATTTGATCATTGCCGTACAAAGCTTTGCTCAGACGATGGTAATCCTAACCAATACCCCGGAAGTGGCTAAGCTGATTGCTACAATAGTTGATGTTTACGATTCCGCTTTACTTTCAAGTGACCAAGTCTGTCACGCCTGCTCAAGCCGGAAGTTACCTCGTACCGTCTGTGCTGGGCAACACCATTGGTGGTCTCGTGACCGGGCACTATATTACTCGCACGGGAAACCACAAGTTGCCGAATATGATGGCAGGTGCTATATCAGCCATCGCATACGCCTTGACAACACTGCGATGGACAGGGAACACGTCTTTTTTTGAAGCACTCTACATCATTCCTGGAGGGATTGGTACTGGAATTGCTCACTCGAGTACCTTTATTACCCTTAGCGCAGCAGTCGATAGAAAGGAGGTTGCAATTGCTGGATCTGGGCTCTACTTGAGCAGTAATTTCGGCACGATCCTCGGCTTTACGTTCTCGGCATTGATCTTGAACAATGTCTTCACATATTCCGCAAACAGGAGACTCGCAGACATTCCATCGAAGGATGACACAATCAGGCGAGCACTAGAAGACGTCAATTCTCTCAAAAGCCTTGCACCAGCACTCCGAGCACCTGTTGTTCATGCATATGTGGATAGCATGCGGGCTAATTTTGGTAATTTCACCCTCCCACAGTTTCAGAACATGAACTCACATTTTCGCAGCCACGTCCTTGATACTATGTGTCATCTCATTTACGGCGGCGCTTTTGATAAGAGGGAAGAGGCTGAACTAGAATGCTGTCGCTGTTGTACAACCTCAGCATAGTAGTCATTACTCAATATTGATTCGTACACTGGGGGAGAAATCCCTAAAACCCGGCTTCTGTAGATCGGTTATGATAAGTCGGAAGCGTGAAGATTTCCCAAATGGAAATTGAGTTTGACTTGTCCCTACTTTTACTCCTATGAATCTGCTCGTTTTCGCAGGTTGTACGCAGCAATATCAATGTGAGGCGGAATCATTCCACTCGCTGAGGCAGGGTGTAAGCGGGCGTTCATTTCGCCGTGAAGGCTTATACGATAAATACGAACTAACTACCTACTGAGACACCTCACAGAGACGTAAGGCATATTAGCAGCAAAAATAAAGAGCTAAAGAATTCCGATTCGCTTCTTGACCTTCACATCTTTCAACTTCCCAAAAGCAACTGCATTATTCATCCTCCAGCCGAGAAAGGAGCAAAATGGCAGACTCTGAGGAACTGCGCAACACACTAGAGAAAACTGCCACTAGTTTTATTGATTGCTGCAACAAATACACTGTCGATGCTGTCCTCTCTCTCCGTACCGACACCTGCAAGCACACTCACCTACCCTCGTCACTTGGCATCCCGACCTACAACAAAACAGAATATGGTGCATTTTATGGTCAGTTCACCGACATGATGAAAGCCTGCAGCTGTTGGATAGCCGATGATAAGGAGATGGTTGTGGATGTTCAGTCCAGAAAGGTGGTGATGCATGTCAAAACCAAGGGCAACACTCCGCTGGGAGAGTATGAGAACGAATACATGTGGATTTTAACGATGACCGAAGATGGGAAGATGATCCAGGATATAGTAGAGTTCTGCGATTCCGCAAAGGCGCTTGAACTCATGAAGAAACAACAAGCTAAAATGAGCGCCTAGAGGGAAAATTGGACAAGTAGCTTGGGGGTTCGAGAGTAGATCGTCATATTCTCTGGTCTGAGCGGATTAAGACGATTCAAAGGACTCATTGATACTGTTCACGGGTCCTTGTCGGCGCTCGTGGAAAGCAACAAACCCATTATAGACTTAAATTGCAAGGCACAATACAAGAACGAATTGGGATTTCCAGGTCACAATCACTTGCTGGATCACAATAGCTGTTGCGATGGTGGTGTCAACAATTTCTGCACTACTAGCAGATTGTTTCTCGATACCTCTATGGGCCCTTTACAGCATTAGCAGAAGATGTGGGACTTGCTCTTCGTTATCCTCTCAACATTGCTTTTGGCGCGATAACCACTTCTCATGCAACATCAGTGGGCGACGTTCAATGAGCCAGTGATCAATAAAACTCGGCAAGTAGAAAGAAAGAAGTCTGTTTTGCATGCTTCTCCAGGGTTATAAAACATCATGCCAGCTCAGATTCATCTTGAGCGTCAGATGAAGAATATGCAACGAATAAATGACTGCCAACCCCAAACAAAAGAACACAATCGCACCCAAAACTTCGGGCTTTCTGTCGGTTGGGATTGGAAAGGGAAAATGAGAGGAATGATTTGATAGTCTTAGTCGATTACGTTGTGCTCTGTAGAATAGTGTGCCATTGTTGTGACGCAGTCCAGACTCAACGCCACACCTGCAAGGTGAAAGAACAGATAAGTTTGTACACCTCCATGACCCTAGAAAGTATTGGCCGGCCAATCAAGCACCGACAGTGAAAGCAAGTAATGGATGGCTGAGATGAAAGAAATTCGTCTCGTTGATTTGGATTACGTGGATGATGCAGACAAGTTCGGAAGACAACCACATCCTCGCATCGTCGAAACACCACGCCCTGTCTTCGGTAAGAGACACAAAAGGAACTGGAGTATGGAACGACGTAACCCATTCTTGTATACGACAGCCAAGAAGTCAATGCGGAACACCTCGCGCCCAGATACAGACACCACCAGGTCGGGATCATACGTGTACAGGGTAAGACGTGGCGTGGACCGGGCCCTGCTGAGTGTCCGGCTTACAGATCAACGCACCTATGGGGCCTGCTAAACGCAGCGCGTTGTGCAGAAAGTGTCGACCCATTCAGAAACCGTAGATCTACCCGTGGTGATGACCCGAAACAAAACATCCGGGAACCAGCCTTTGCCGCAACATCCAGTGCTACCCTCCCCGACAGTCCGCTGCCTGAGGTTGTGGTACGTGCTGAAGGCAGGGGCCCTTGCGCAGAAGCTCTAGAATAACTTGGGCCATGTGGCTGCTTCACGTGGGTCGACCAGATGCTCCCCGAAAACCACCAGCAAAGAAGCAAATTCGCGGTGAGGATTGACCGGGTATGGGTGGCAATTGAGCCTCCAGCTGACGAACATGGACGAAAAGGCACGATCGGCATGGCGAGGCTGTAGCTGAACGCATGGGTCGTCAATGCTTTGACCGTCCATGGCTTGTGGTTTGACAAGAATGAGCTGGCCTGTCACCCTGCGGGCTTACGACAGGGCTCGGAAGAAGCACATAGAGCATTCGCAACTGCATCAAACAACACGAAGGGGGCAAAGACCTGGCTCAAACAGCCAGAGCCTCAAAGCAAGCGGTGAAGCGGAGATTTGCTTCTCCAGCCTCCAAAAATTTCCCTGGGGCTGCATCAGACATAACATTGCGATCACCGCGGCAGGGGCTTCCAATGTCGTCACTCCAACCACGGTTGTGTCCTTGCGGGGTGCCCGTGCGTCACAGTCAAGAGTTCGTGAATTAGTATGTCATTCACTTTTCGTAAGCAAAGTAGGACCGCGACGACGTTTGCGATGCCGTTTGGGACGTACGTATGAGCCTGCTACCAATCACTCGAATCCCAGGCCTCTGGTTCTGTGTTGCGACCCTTGCGTAACCGGTCTCGTCTTCCGAGACCATACTCAAACTTGAGACCCGCACCCATGGAATCAAAATGTTACAGCCGACGAGGAAAGAAGCTCGGTCGATATCCGCGGAGTTGTGATTCCGTCCCTCAGTAAGGTCCGAATAAGCAAGCAATCAAGCATGCGAGCAAGCTCATCTCCAGACAATCGGACATGACTAATGCCGGAAAGGGAATGAAGGCCGGGAAAGCCGCCATCGTCGCTTGTGCCACACAAGCATTGAGGAAATTGGCAGAAGATGAGATTGCTGCTAAGCCCCGGCTAGCCCGCTCCAGCCGGACGGTGACGCTAGAACGGCGGCTGCTCTAATGAGGGTCACTGGCCGATGAACCGCATTTTCTGTTAAACCAAGTCCAGTAATATGTTTGCTTTCCGACGCGTCTTGGGTGAAAATCCAGAAGCGCGTTGTCTCTGAGCATCACCACTGTGCAGAGAAATGGGCTGGAGCAGGGTTTCGTGCCTCATCACACCGGTGTCAGCTAGCCTATAGGACGGCTCTTAATGGGCGCTGGAGATTGCGGCCTATCCATGGCGCTGGGTCCGATTTGCCATAAGATCTTGGCTATCAGTGCCTCCCTTTCGACTTCCCCAAAGCCTAGAACCAGCGTAAGAATACTTTGACTTGGGATGCATCACGGAGAAATCTCCATATGCAATTATGGCACGTCAATGACGCTCCGATGATGCTGATTGTGACAGTGTCCACCAGTATGAGAATGTTGCTGTGTCGATTCAGCAGGGCGACAACTTGGGTTTCACTTCCCCACACGCGTCGGAGGATCTGATTTGTGGCCCAGAGACAGCATTTCATACCCTGTCGTTCTAAGAAGTGCCATCATTAGGCGTTATAAGATGCGTGTTGTTGAAATGCGGCCCTTAGGTTCGGTGGTTGTCTCAACCAAGCATCTAGACTGAGCAGAGCCTCCAGGCCTTCGTTTCGAGCACTGCTACGGACGTGAAATGTGTGGGCAGAAGTTGGTGCACAAAAATCCAGGACTTCTGTTACATGGCCAGGAAATTGGCTTTGGTTAGTGGATTAGTTTCAACGGTTATTTCCATGTGAGATCAGGGATCTCAGTTCCAGGGAGCCCTGACCCCTGTCAGGAACCGCCTCATCCAGAGAGGGTCCTTGCCGCTCCCATTGACTGACTTGGGTCGGCCCCCCACAACCGTAGGCTTCTTTGTGTATGACCTTGACCAGATTCGGGGCCCATTGATTGCACCGTTTCCTGCCATGATGATACGAAACTTAGTGCTTGTGCACGTATTAGTGTGTGATGATGAACGCTACTCACCTACCGGCCAGTCCAACGTGTACGGTCAACATTGCGGGATCATGCGCAGCATCTGCGACAGCGTGGGTAAGTCACACGGAATCTCCCGGCTTACAAGCCTCACTCAGCTGAATATTCCCAACGGCAGGAACGTGCCAGGGTGATGACTGATGTCTGAAGACAAGCATTGATGAACCTGTGTGTTTCGAGGTCAGCTTGCAGATGACCGAAGCCGAATAATCGGGCGTTAGAAACCCTATTGTTTTCAGCACGTTTGCTGATAAACTTTTAATTCATTACTTCCTGAACAGGGGGCGGCGCAAGCCGTGGCGTCACTGCAGCTTGGCCTAACGCATCAAACAAATATATTGAACCGCGCGAAGCAAATTAGGCAACTAATTATGAGCCGTTGAACCGCCGCAAAATTTTAATCCTGTGGCTTAGCCGTTGGAACTCACTACAGGGCAGATTTCAGCTGGGTGGCTTCTTTTCGTGTTCACGTAAACGGTGACGAATGACGAGCTCATAAGTTAAACGTTAGGGAGGGATGGCTGTGAAATGTTGCAAATCTCAGCGGTATTTCATCTGGATCTCAAAGCCTTGAGGATGACGTCTGGATGACCGCTCACAGGCCCCGTGCATCCACCTTTGAGTAACAATTTCTTGCGTCCGTATTCGCAATGCAGGAAAGTGAGGTGCAGGGGATATGACCAGGACATGCAATGCCCTGTCAGAATTAGTGTTCCGTAATCACGGCTCGGGAAGGGGCATGTTCCGGAGAGTGCAGATCCGCAGTGAAGAGCACGCGTGCTCACGGCTTGGCCAGCTACCAGTCTGTCGTCTTTGCAGTCCAAAAGGCTAGGTAAGTATCGGCAGACCTGGGCAAGAAGCTGCCGATCGTCGTCGTCGAATCTCCGAAGAAAACTCAGCAGGTTAAGATGAGTTCTGTTACGAGGGTATAAGCGGATGGTGACTAGGGCTAGTCATAATAACGTGGCGATCTTGATCACGATCATGATCATGGACCATTACATCTTGGACCTTCCCGGCGGGACTGGCTCGGGTGGAAAAGGACGAATTTGGACATGGATGGTGTGGGAGTCGAGGCGAGGCGGGCCAGACCCAAGCTAGTCGCTTGTCGAAGCCTGAGAGAAGCATGGCGACTCAGTGAGGCAGGGATAGCACCTTCGATATAGGGCCAGGGGGCAATAGCGAGAGTCCGGTCGGGCGGGTATGTCGACAGCGGACTGGTTTTTCCCTCCACCCAAGCACCACGACACGACACCAAGTGGTTGTGACCAAAGTCGCCCTAGTCCGCCTCGGTGGAACCGGCCGGTGGTGACCTGCTTGTCAATCGTCCCGTGTGATTTTCATCCCATCGTTCTGCGCCATTGCTGGGCCGGTCCCTTGTGCCTCCCCACCACCCCCTGCTTCCGCTTTGTCCACCGGCCCCCCTCTTGGCCCATCCTTTACCCCTGGACACATGTGCAATCCTGCCTGTTCCTGTGCGTTGGGCTGCGTTTGCGGGTGGCATCCCTGGTCGGAAGCTGGGGTCACCCTCGTCGGTTGTCGATTTCCGTGCGTTTCTTGGGTTGTTTCCTGTCGCCCAGTCTTTGCATGACGGCGGGGCGGGGCGTAGGAGAGTAATGGAAAAGTGCTGTTCTGTGCTAATGACAAGCCGCAACTCTACTGGCGTGGGCAGCCACAGGATCCAATTAGCCTGGCCTGGCCTTTGAGGTGACGATGGTAATTTTGTGCAGTGGACGAGATCCCCTGATCCTGATCCTGATCCTGATTTTGGAGGTTAGCGAGAACCTGAAGGTACCTGCTGTACGGTACCTGACTGCGCGCCGGGCTACACTACCTAAGGTACTTGGTACCTTAAAGTAAGGCAAGAGGTAAGGTAGGCACCACTAAGGTACCGTACCTTGCTTGACGTTGCTTTGCCTTGCCTTGCCCTGCACATGAGATGTTATGCACCTGTCGACTTTTTATCACAACCTCGCATCCTAGTTCACCTGACTCCCATTTTGTTTGCCGCCCGCTTTCTCTTTGTGCTCCTGCTGCCGGGCTTTCACGTCTTGTCTGGAGGTTCAACCACAGGCAGCTCGGGCAGAACTCGAGGGTCGAGCACTTCTCGGACGCTCGCTGCATTACCTGCGTCTGAGGTGGATGGCGATCCTTTCCCGCCGAGCACGACCGCACTTCAGCCAACCAGA